>CAJNOL010001664.1:0-46462 GCA_905250125.1 Rotaria sordida
AAATTATAAAAAATTAATTACTTAAATATTTCTGTACTGTATATAATTACATACATATGTAAATAACAACTTTATATATATTGTTGTACAGTCTATTACTATTGTTTGAATTTCTTCTAAAAACAAAAACTTAATAAAAATTTAAAAAAAAACATTTGTATAAAGTAAATATTTCTCATAGATTTTCTTAGAAATGCTTCATTAGAATGATAGTTGAAAGTCCTTTTTTTTGAATAAACCGAAATAGCTATTTGATAGTATTTTCTTTTGAATGAATATTGTTCATCTTAAAAGACTATTGAGATTGAAATAGAAGACTTTTTAATCAAAGGTCGCAACTTAAAAATTTCTTTCTGGAAATCAAGATTAAATAGAAGTATTCCTAGTAGTTACAAGATATTCTAAAAGTCCAACAGAAAAATAGACGTAAATAGGTCTAGAGTAGTTCAAATGATTTACATAATTTTTAAAAAAAATATTTTGATAGTTTATTCTTTATAGATTTATTCCAACATAATGCCAATAAAATGTTTTTGTCAATTAAATGTTGTAAAAACAAGCGAAATAACATGTCCCGAACGGAGTCCTTACTATCTTGAAAAATTTTCGTATTTCATTATTTTTGTTTTGCTCACCATATGCCGAAAAGCGTACTCCCATCGGACGGCCCCCTGTTTAGAATTCAGTTTTAACGCTGTTTTGAAATTGATACAGTAGACATTTGGATACTGTTCTAAAATTTTTAAAATAATCACTGAAGATAAGAAACCAACTAAATTTATGATATTTATTAACATATGTCTGTATGGATGCAAAGATCATTGATGACAAGAAATTAATGCTCAAACAGAGTATCAATTCAAGAGTCAACCGACGATCCCATTTTCAACAATATGAAGTAATTCAAAAACATTAGTGCAATATGAATGAATCATTCTCACGCTTAGATGATTATCATGAATATTACAGTTTGACAGGTACTTCTCTAGATTAGCAACATTCAAGTTCTTTGATGCGCTCTGCCAGTTAGACTAATTAGTATATAGAGTGTCATCAATCTAAAGAAGAATCCTATTTTAAAATGGATATATAGCATTTCTAAGAATATACGCACTACATTCGCTAATTACTTTGATCATACCTGAATTTGTTTGATCCTTGAAAATAAAGTGATGAATGTGGATGAGAAATTGCATGAAGTATGCAAGAAAAAATAATGAAAAATTACTATTAGAAAAAATCTAGTGATTAAAATTACTTTTTCTCTATCTTTAGCATTCGATTGAATTTTATCAAGCAAATTTTTTTGTGTAATGATACGCCGTGTTTTTATTTATGCGAGCAAAGGTCAAAGAAATCCTTCACAGCTATTACCTCTAACTGAAGCATAAGAGCATGACATCGGTCCATTGTTTCTAAACTTTCTGATTATCAAACTTATCAATCAACTAGAAGCGAATTGTCTTCGAACAATTTGTTAATACTCTATGTTACTAGACAATCATTTTTTTTTGTAAATTCTTTGTTTTTTTTTTATACAGCCAGGTAAAACAAGTTTTAGAGCATGTCAAGATTAATCTTGTTGATCAATCGTTAAATCATCAAAAACAAATACAGTGTACTTGACAAGACACCTCACACAGTAAGTTCTGGTGAGTGCATTACAACTTCGAAATTACATACGGATCATTTTGATTTCAAACACGGCAGCCATATTTATTAACCAATGCATACACAGGTGAACATGTGAATGACATTCAAGAGAATGGAGTAATTAAAAATAATCGTCGCATTATGTCTTTTTACATATATAGATTAAAAAAAAGGGTTTAAGTTTTAACTTTTCATTGAGAGATGATAGCTTTGAAGAGTTCTTTTTTATTCGTATAATTGCTTATGAATATCAATCGAAATTTTGATTTCTATTCAAATCATCTCT
Organism: Rotaria sordida; assembly: GCA_905250125.1. NCBI lineage: Eukaryota > Metazoa > Rotifera > Eurotatoria > Philodinida > Philodinidae > Rotaria > Rotaria sordida. The sequence goes on from CAJNOL010001664.1 coordinate 1,940, forward strand.
CCAAAAGAGAAAGCTTTTTTTTTAACATTATCTTAAACATTGAAAAAATTAATATTTTCTCGTTTAATGACGATTTTACGTTATTGAAATTGAAAACAATTTTTTACAACATGTATTGATAGGATTTCGAATCGGTTTTAATAAATCTTAAGAATTGTACTTAAACAATGAGTGTTTTCTATTTGATTTTGATATACCAACCACTTATCACCAAGTTTACTGCTTAAATAGAAGTTCTAAATTTTTTCATTTTGTACACTTTTTAAATGGATTTTTATGTCAATCTTCATAAATCAATCAAATATTTCTTTTATTTTCGGTAGTAACAATGGTATGTCATAAAATCTTTTTTATCAAAAAAAAAAAAGAAATAATAACTTTGATAACATACATCTATTTTCTATTATATCGTTAGACTACATATAGATATAATTCTAATCAATTAAAACAATACTTATTAATCTGTATAGTGAAGTTAAAAGAAAAAAAGAGAAGTTTTCTAAACAAATGAACGATAAACAATACGTCCATTGAGTGGCATTAATGGTCGAAAATTTCTTGTAATATATCCATTAGTTATTTTGTCAGTTTTACATATATGTTTCAATTGACGTAATTGATTAAGCTATCAAGATAGATTATAATTGTTTAGAAAAGATAAAAACAAAAACAAAAATAATTTTCTTTTTTCATACATACCTGATGTCTTGAAAGACCCATTCTCTCTCGAAAAATTACCCAACGTACACTTTCACAACACATTGGAGTTGTTAATGAACCATCATATGTATAATAATTTTGCATATTCTCTGTAATTATTCTTATAAATTAGATTTTAAAATTAATAAAAGTATTTTACCAGGCATTAAATTTCTCAATGAAATAATATTATAATCAAGATTTATTTTTTCTCCTTTATATGTAATCATTGATAAATGATCAAGTAATTTACCAATATCTGGATTATCATTTGGTATAATCTAGAATTTTTTCTTATTGAAAAGAAAAATACAACTTTTTTTTTTAATACTAACTTTTATTAAAATAGCAAAAACTAATAAACCACCAAATTGTTCAGATGCCATTGCTTCTTGTGGAGTTCTATATTGATTTGTATTCCATGTTACAATATGTAACTATATATAACGCACATATATATATTATATAAAACAATAAAATAATTGTTTTTACTTCAGCCGGTAAACGAATACTATCAATGACATGTTCCGAACCTTCATAATCATTTATTCCCCAATGCATATGAAATTGTAAAAATTGATATACATCAAGTACAGGACCACCAGTAATATCTATGAAAAATATTTATTTAATGTATATAAATTAATTAATAAATACTTACAACTATAACCTTGACCGGATACTTGAAATGAATGACCTGTATTTTCAAGTATTTGACAACAATTTTTATCAGTTTCAACTATAAATGGATGTCGAGAAAGTACAGGTTCATATTTACATAGATCAGTATAGATTCGTATTGGAGATTGAAATTTTTTACATTGTAATTGAGGATATATTCGAGACCACATATTGGGTCCTAATTTAAATGAAATATATTAGTAAACTGAAGCATTCATTTCTGTCATGAAAAAAAAAGTTTAACAAATGAATAAGAAGAGAAAGTCTTGATTTCTATTTTCTCCTTATTAGTTCGAACAACGAATAATATTACAGAAGTACCTCTTAATATTGTATAGCTTGTCTAAATAGATATGAATATATATTAAAATAAAATTCATCACAATTATTCAGAAAAAAGATAAAGTCAATAAGATTATAACAAAACAATAATGATTTCAGGCTTTAAAAACAAATCAATTTTATGTCTTAATATTTCATCACGTAAAATAAAAAATTGAGAACAAGAAATAAATTTATCATAAAGAAAAATATAAAGATTTAATTTATGAAGTTTAACTTCAATTAGAACATTTTGCCTTCAATGAACAGCTAGGTAATTCATGTTACTATTTTTAGAAATATGTTTATAAGATACAAAAATAGATAAAAAGTAATTAGTGAAAATAATTTTAAAGTTAAAAATAAAAAAAAAGAGAATCTTCTTACCATATAATGTCGAATAATCCCAATATGATTGTGATATTTTTAATTTTTCCTCAGCTTTAGTTTTTTTCTGATGATTATCTTGTCGATAAGTACCAGATGCCGATCGTACATGTGTTGGTTTTTCTGGTCGACGAATTTCTATTTCAAATCCATCTATTTTAATTAATATCGACGAAAATTCAACTGATTCTGTTTGATCCTATATGATATTTTAAACATTTTTCTTTTTTTGCCTTCATCGAAAATAACTTACAGGTTTTAATTGTTTTAAATTAATCGCAATTCGATTATCACCTGATCCAATGACAATAGATGATCGACCTTCATGAAGTATTGTTGTCATATTCACTTAAATGAATTCTTCTATAAAATCATCGATAAATCTTGAATTTTACAACAATCATTTTATTTTGCATATAAAAAGAAAAATTTCTTTAATCTTATATTATCATCGAGCTTTTTTTTTTCTTGTTTCTATAATACGTATGCGTATAATTCTTTATATTGTTTGAAAAGATAAAAAGCATCACAACAAGTAAACTTCCTGTGCTCTGAAACCAACTAATTACTTTATTTAGATGATGAAAAAGAAGGAAAAAAAAAACTCTGATTATTGAATTCATGAACATGAACATTATTCAACTTGACAAGATTTATTTACGACAATCTAAATATATAATATAAGAATAAAAAGATTAATTGTCTTTGCACTTTTTTTCTTCTTTCTTTCAAGGTATAGTTGATATAAATACTATAATAATTAGAATTGTAATTTTTCATTTTTATTATTTTTCATTGAATAATTTTTTCTTGTTTCAATGTATATCAAATTTTCTTTTTTTTTTGTATGTAAAGTTTAACATGTTTCTTTTTATTTTCTCATGTGATCAAAGAACAGAATAAATATAATTGTCTTCAATATATATTGTATTATTTTTGTTATGAAATGTAACTAAAAAACAAAAGAAAAAAAAAGAAAAGACAAAAAATTGTTAACAACAATCAATATTTTCCATTTATAAATAATGACTTGCTTCTTTTCGTCTATGAACAAAATGGGATTATTAATGTGAGAATAATGTACATAGATATTGATCATTGACAATCAATCGACAACCACATTACCAAACAGACATACATATAAAAAGGTAGAAATATGAAAGACATGTACAATAGGAATTTTATTTCAGTAGTCGATTTCTTTAGATTAATAACTGACAATAGACCAACAATGTCAAAAGATAATCTACTGTCAGCTCGATGTGAAAATTTATTTGCTAATCGTCGAGACAGTTAATTTACTTTCTTGAATAACTATATGAAATAATCTATGATTATATTCTAGTACATGAAAAAAGACGTTGTCAATCACAACTTAGTACAAATGAAGATTTACGATCTGCTTCACAACAAACGCTACGTCCAGCATGTAATATTGAATTTTTATATTATTTTCTAAAATTTTTATTCGAGTTTTTTTTTTATTATAGTAACGGCTTATTGTGCACATTGTAAACTTCCATTATTAATTGATATTAATACGCACGAAACAACAACAAATAAATCTCGTGCATTGGTGTGATAAAAATTCAAAAAATTAATGCTTATTTAACTGTTATTTCTTTCAATGTATTTAGGCTTCGCGTACGGGTCAACGTGTATGTGAAGGATGTGCAGAAGAGAAAGTCAAAAATGTTCGTACACCATCAAGTCGTTTATTTAAATCAGCTTCTGTTGATTGGACAAATGTAGGTGATAAAATTGGTAAGATATTCTGAAAATTTTGCTTTTTTTTGTCTATTTATTCATTATAATATTCTAGAAAATTGGTTTGAAACGGCACATACACCAGGTATTAAGTTAGAAAATTATTTTTATTTGATTTATTACAAAAAAAGAAAGGATATTGTTGTTTTCATATAGTATAAGAAAAGTTGAAAAAAAATGCGCCGGAGTCTTAAAAAAATGATGTTCTTTTTATATTAAAAAAAATAGTGTTTTCTTTGCCTACCTGACAGGCAGAGGAAACTTTCTCTTTTTTGATTTGTAATTAAAATCATTAATAAACTTTTTAAATTGTTTCACACTTTTTGATTTAAAATCTAATGAAAATAGGAAAAGTAAGAAAACAAAAATTCATCTTCTCAAGGTCTCTTTTCTCAAGAGAGATGTAATATGCGTAACAATCTATTCAATTACACAGATTTTGTATTCAGCAACTTCCATAAGTTTATCAAGAATATACAAGATGGTTATACTCCTTCGTTAACAATTTTCTATAACAATAATAATATTTTGAATAAAAATGAATTTCAACTATTTATTTTCTTTCTATTAAAGTTACGTTTTAATTTAGAATATAAGATTTAGTTAGTTCATACAATTTTCGATGATTGCTTAATTAGAAAAGTGTTCTTTATTTACCTAATTAAGCACTTAACAGTACTTACAAAAAAAGCAATACATCAAATTTTTTAAACTAATTTGATATAAATCGTAATTAATAATCAAGTAGAGGCTTTATATATGATTTAATAATCGTCATAAGTCACTATATGTTATCTATTTGTTTTATCAAAATAATGATAAAAATTGATCGAACAGTAAAAGAATAGTATTTTGTAATAATTACTGTAGATAAATAAGATACACGATTTGAGCAATGAATGTTCTAGGCAAAATTAAACTTAGAATTTATTTTTAATTAGATGCAAAACTACAAAATAATATTGTTTTATTTAAGAATGAATTCTAATTTTGCGTTTGAATTACGCAAATATAGCACGTATTTGTTTTTTTTTTGTTAACTGGATAGAGTATTCATTTTGACTTATACATGTGGTAATGTATGTACTAATGATTTCTTCTGCGTCGACACATCAGAAAATGATTTTCGAAAAGTATTTTTTATGAATAAATGAATTAACATTTTAAATTTTTGAAGTACTGAATTTCAAGACAAGACAGTTATTATTCTATCACAGGGGATACATAAATTAAAAGATCCTTTCTTAGTAAGAAAAAAAAAATCAATACTAACCTTATATCAATAGTGACTTCTAATCATTTCGTATAAGCTATTATAGAAAAGTATTACCATTAGATAATGATCATATAAAAAACAACCCAATAGAATAGTCGATCGGCTTTGTAGAGTTATTTTTATTAATATGACCAATGTTTTGACACGTATAGCTAAATAAATTATTATGTTAGATAAATAAATAAACAAAATAACATCTTCATGTATTTTTTTTTCTTATAATTATTTTATTTTCAATTTTAAGTTAGAAACAGACAAGATTTTATGGCAGTTATAAGCATTCTTTTTTGTTTTCTTATCATTCATGTTGTCCTTGTTTTTTTTTTTTTGTCTTTCTTATTTCTGTTCTACCAGTCGCTCAACTTGTAGATCTTGTCACTATCATGCTACTTGTTAATTTGATTTAAGAGCTATTTGAATGAGAAAGTATGTCAAAAAAAAGAAATAATTAAATTAAGCTAGAGCAGAATAGCTTTTTTTTTCTGTCACATGTATGAATAATTGATTTTGTTTTTAACACATTTTTCTATATTTATATAGATCAACGGGTTGTTTACAATTTTTTGGAAAAAATTAATATTAATGATCAAGAAAAAGAATTGGATAGAACACTTGATTCAGCACGAGGAAGAAGTCTCGATGATATATTAAATAATTTAAAAAAGTAATTTCAGAAAAAAGAAACATCTTTTTTTTGTTTTTTTAAATTTTTAAATAGATATCGAGCACGTTTTAATTCATCTCGTTCTCAAAACAAATTTCAACGTTCATTGGAATCAACAAGTTGGCGTGTTATGCGTCATCCATCAACAACACCTCGACAATTTAGCCGTTATAATGCTGTTTATGGTGATGATGCTTCACGAGATTTTCGTATTGGAACAGTTTTTACAACAACAGAACCAAGAATTGGTTCAACCTTTTTATTACATCCTGGTTGGGTTTGAAAAGAAAAAAAAAATATTATATAAACTTTTTTTCGAACAATATACACACAAATCGACATTTTATAAAATAATTAATATATAAATTTTTTAAAGTAAAAGACAGATCTGCGTGAGGAACAAAATCGGCTTACTATTAATTTTCAAATAAAAACTATTTAGGACTAGGTAAGACATGATGGGGGGAGTCGTTTGATCATATTTTCATGTAAAATGGAGAAGATCTTAGATCTCTATAGATCACAACGTGTCACTCATAATACCTAGAATAAAATGACTTTTTCTCATAGCTCAAACCGATCCATTGGACTCTGTTAAACCAGATTATTCAAGATGGTTTACCTATCATTAGAAAGAGGACATCAAACTACACAAATCGATATTTGATCCATCGAATTGTTGTAATTCTTTGAGAATTTTTCTCAGTCAACTGTCAAGAATATTATATCATACATCATGTTCATATATGGTAGACGTTGATATTTGTTCTCGTATTATTTTGTTTATATACCATTCTATAGCTCTTTAAACGCTTTATAAAATGACTGTAATGCTCTGAGCTAGAAAGCTGGACAGAAAAATTAAAAGCATTTGCAATATGCTAATGTAACCAATAAACAACTATTATCATCATATTGAGAGGAGTTGCGAACTAACATCATTCTCATTACTTATTAGGTCGAAGAGTATAACACACTCAATATCCGTCATTGCCATTGTTAGGTGAACATCAAGTTTCTTGCTGTTAACAGAGTTGATTAACCGGTGAAAGTGCTATCTAGTGTTTGAATGAGACAAACACTGTACTCTTTCTGTGTGTCGAACCTGTATAATAGTATTTTCAATTTAGACAGTATCACAGTGATAAAGAAAGAAGTGAAGAAAGAAAAACCAAAAAGGACGTTAGATCAGTGACTTATTCGGTCTTATAATCGATACCAATTGTATACAGAGTGGTATTGCCACCATCGTCGAATTCATCAAAGTTTATGTACACATTGCTGTCTTCAATGCAATCGAGTATGTGACTCGTCAAGAGCGAATGTAATCCAGAACTTTGCACACCATCAATACCTAAGTGCCATAGTCAAGTTTACGAGGTCCCGTTTTACATGTGCAATGCCACCCTTGTATCATTTGCTCAGTCAGAAAGTTGAACGCACGGTTGTATTATACTTTTTGGTTGTTGAATGTTTACATCGAAACTGAATACGTATTACATCTGGGTCATGATTATACTTTGAAGATGTATTTGTCTTCGTCGAAAACGGATGGTTTCAAATGCTCTCTTTTGTAACACTTTGCTGTCTTCACTCGAAGTACTACTTCACAAAAGAATCTGCACATCAATATCAAATACATACTGTTTACCACAAGTGACATTACAAAGAGTCAATTGAGAAAACTGACAGTGTTGAGCGTCATACTATTTCCATTGAATGGGCTTATTTTCTTCTAAACTCTGAATACACCACGGTAGTTCGTCGTCGAAGTGAAGTAATTTAAGTATATCTGTTGCCATTTCCTCGTCAACTCAAATGTCTTTCACAAATTAACATCGATATCTATTGATCAGCGAGAAGAATTCGGTTTGTAAGTGTTCAAAAGATATCGCATACGGAGTGCACAAACCATGTTTACAAAATTGGAGAGACACTTCATAGTGAAATATTGCATTGTTTGTGCCGAAAATTGCAACTACTTAATCTTTCTATTCGTTAGCTTTTAAAACAATAGAACAAACAGCAATACAAATTATATGTGAAAGATTCTCATCATTTTCGACAATCTAGCGTAGTTTTGTTATTCATGCAGGCTGAAATCCGAGCATCTTCATCGATTTGATTGTATCACGACCCAGAATTCCTTCCTTATCGTCAAAAAGATAATGTTTGATGATTGACGCAGTGTTATTTCTTGAATTGGCCAGAAATGAGTCAAGAATACTTAAAATGTTGCCGTCAGTACTGGTGATGATCATTGGCTATGGTAAAACGGAGTTAAGTAGGATTTATGAACTAAAAGTTGGCTCTTAAATAATGTTGATCTCACTAGAGTATGTGAATATCGAATAGAACCATCGCTGAAACTCATTATCACTAGATTTCCGTGCGGGTGTGAATGTGGATATAAAGATCCCACCGATATTCACACCCACACCCACATCCACATACCCACACCCACGCTGAAAAGTTTTTAAAAAATATTACAGAGCCACAAGTATAAGGAAAAAATTGATGAAAAAAATTTTTTCAGTTAATGGTAGACGATAGTCACCGTCGTCCTGTGGGTGCACGTATCTGGTGTTGGGAATAAACAACTGTATCTTTAATATATAAAGCAAGAGGGAAAACGGTCTGCTACATGAATAATGAACAAATAGCTTATATTATAATCAAGATACAACCTATTTTAGTCTAATAACACCATGTTTTTTAATTGTGAAGCAGAGAATTGTTACGATGTGTTTTGATTCTGATGAAGATTTCATCAGATGGATTGATGTTTCTATAATAGGACTGTGCTGCTCATCAGTAGAATGTGCATTTGTATCTTCAAAAGAGATGCAATGACCAAAACGTTGATTGTATTTTGCCACGGTATGTTAAACCATTGAGTCGGATAACTACGACCTGTTGTAGACACTAAATCTGTTTTATTTTTAGTTGATAGATCTCACTAAACTTCTTCAATAATAATACAGACTTCTATTGTAGAATTTACTTCAAAACAATAAAAAAAAATTTTTTCATAAAATATTGATAGATGTTACGGTATGTTTCTGTAATATTCTAGAAATTACATATCAAACATTGCATGTCACATTGAGTCATTTTAGAAACAAGTATATTCAGTTATATTTAAAGCTAAATAAGAAAAATTGACTGTTATTCATCAAAGTGTATTTGTATTTTGCTCGTTGTTCATAATCTAAATGCAAATTTGACCTTATATTTTTTACCCAAATACGACAAAATGACTAAAGTAACAAACTTTTGTGCATGTAGGTGTGAGTGCCGAGATGGATGAAAAGAAGACTCACATCCACATTCACACTTCTATATGGTTCTTCGTTCATCGAATAAAAAAAAATCTCACAAGTTTCCCAATTTCTAGAAATGGAATGCTCCAATTATCATTTAGGATGTCGACAGACAGAATCCTACGTTAACAAGTCTAAATGAAATATTTCTTGAAAGAGAAATCAACGTACCATTTAACCCAAGTTATTTTCCCCGATTGTGAATAAAAATGTTTATCTAAGTGATGTGTTTCTATTTTTCACAGCTAAATGTGAAAATCATTATGACACGTCTGACACAAACTATTCATGTGGAACTTTGTGCAACATATACATGGATTCATCATGAGCAAAAAATTTGAAAGATATTAATGTTCTATCAACTATAAATTAAAAAAAAGACATCAAGCGTGATTTTGCCGTGTCACGCAAACATTTGTCTCATTGTTGAAATATTCATCTCATAGTAAAAACTATTAATGCCTTTTCAAAGTTAAAAAAAAGGAAATGACTTGTCTATTTAATTCTTTTTTCTATGTAGATATGCTAAACACGATTCATTTTAAGAAAAGAAAAAATAATGAATGTCAGTGGCTTCATTAAGTAATATAAAGTGAAATAAATTATTTACTTATTTTCATGTTGAATAATGGAAACAAATATGAGTGACACAATTCTCAATACAACAAGCATTGTGTCCACGATAGAAATATCGAACAGTCGAACGTATATACAAAAACTTACTTTTGGAATTTTACAAACATGCCAAATATTATCTTTTATTGCTTATCTAATTGTTGGTTATTATTTTCTTTCTTCGCTAAAAGATTTAAAAAAAACACTTAGTTTTCATGGCATTTTTATTATACTTGTAATTAATTTCATTCAATTAACTTATGATGTGTCGATAGTTCTTCAATATTTGTATACGGGCATTTTTCGTCCATCGACTTATGCAAACTGTATTATTTGGATATTCATCGACTCACTTACGTATTATTCAAGTCTACTTCTCATGACTTGGGTAGCATTTGAACGACATTTACTAATTTTTCATTCAGCTTTATTTAATACAAAACGAGGTCGAATTTTTTTTCACTATCTACCAATAGCTGTCATCTGTCTGTATATGTTATCTTACTATTTTGCTGTCGACTTTCTATATCCTTGTGTCAACACATTTGATTTTTCATTATTTGCATGCGGTTTTATTTGTTATATGAATCTACCTACACCTCATCTTTATTCTATTGAATCGATTGCCCATCAAGTTGTTCCAACAATTTTAATTGCTGTTTTCAGTATTGTACTGTTCGTACGAGTTATACAAGCTCGAAATCGACTACGTCGATCACATGAATGGCAGAAGTATCGTAAAATGATCATACAACTACTGAGTATTTCCATCGTGTATTTGATCTTTAGTACACCATTTTCACTAAATCCTATTGCACAGGCTATGGGACTGTCAATGCTATATTCATATGATTTCTATATAAATGTTTTCAGTTACTGGACATATGGAATTGCCATTACTTTGCCTTGCATTATTTGTTTCTCATTACCGAATCTGACAAAAAAATTGAAAAAGCTTTTCATCACTCGCAATTTACGACGAGTAGGATTATATACATAGAATGCTTCACTAATCGAAACAATGCTAAACATCCACATAAGAAGAACATCAAAAATTGATTTTGTACTTGACAACTATTTAAATACATTTTTATTGTAGAGACAATAAATTTCAAGTTCATATTATTCCTATACCTTTAATTGTGTGCACAAAGTCAACATACACTAATAAATGCCTTCAAGAGATTTGTCTTGTTAAAGTAATATTCCAATAAAATAAGTATTTGACGCAATCAGTGTGAGAATTTCTCATTAAGTACCTTGTTAACAGAGGTAAAATTTCAAGCAACTATAAAAGTGTGTGGAAGAATGAACAGTTTTTCATGTTTGTTGCCCTGTTAAGAGAGATACATTACTCCTTTTTACTGAGCGATATCAGCTGTTAACAAATCAAAATATAGATACCAAATTATTTTGATATTTTAAATCGAATTCTCAAATGTATGACAAACTGACAAAAACATCGAAGGAAACTATTCACTGTCATTTAAACCCAATAGTTCTCTTTTTATTAAATTAGTGTTTCTATGTAAGATTGCATGCATCTATAAACGTACAATTATTCATTATTCATTTGTTTACTCAAACATGAATCACCTACAAAACATGACCTATTGAAAAATTTACAAAATGCGACGATCAGATCCTAAACAAATTTAAATGTTTTTTGTTTTCTCCATATTTCAGTTTGTATCGTCTACTGTTAATCCAAATTACAAATCTTATGTTTCCAACACACTTTCACTTATTATAATGGCATTGTGGTATCGACGAGAGTTCTTTTAGTAGTTTTGATCATTTCTCAAATAAGGAAAGCTGGTTGGAAAATGAAAGCAAATTGGAGAGGCACGACAGAATGAAATGATGAATAAATAGTTGTTAGATGCAGAACACAAGCATGTTTGAAGAAGACGTGTTTTTTTCGATGAAAGAAAAGCGAAAATGATGGATTACTTTTTTCGCAGTATTTATCTTGAGGGCGAGGATGTGGCTGCACACGAAGATGTAGCTGACGAAGTGAGGCTAAGAATCATATTTGGCAGCGTGAGTAAATGTTGTAGACAGGCAGACACGTATCACTGATAGCTGGTTATCGATATGAAGGTATTAGGGTGACGATGTGGGTGTGGCTGTGAGTGTAGGGTTGACTCTGAGAGAATAGAAGATCCACCCACACCCTAATAAAATAGTATTGTTCATTGATCGACTTCTATATTAAAACTGATGAAATTCTTCACCAAAGTGAATTATATGAAATTAAGTTTTATTTTACTTCAAAATAGAATCTGACTAACATAGAACTGATTCATATTGAAGAATCAATAATACAGAATCGTTAAATAATTTGTGGATTTTCATTACTATTAAATGATTTCTCTTTGAATGACTGATCAAAACAATGTGTTAAGAGTTACAACGGGTGATATTCTATATTACAATACATGAGTGAATATTTATACTCTTCTATAATTTCAATGAAAATGACATAGTCCTATCGATTTTTAGAATATAATATTGTTTTTTTCGATTAAAATCACAATTTCAATAGTGTTATTATGAATATTGCGAAACTTTTCATTGACACTTGATTGATATCTAAACCATCAACTATCAATCGTAGAATATCTGAATCAATATCAAACCATTGATGTTGACAAAAATATTAATTTATTTGATATTCTAGTCACATACGAAAAAAGAAATGACAAACGACACATTTGACGCGTTTTTATGTTTTTTTTTTCATAAATATATTTCGCAAACAAAGCAGACTTAGAAGTGAAGATATTTTTTGTGTATGTAATTGAGTTCAGTTTAAAATAATTTAAGTCTGTATTTTTATGCTTAAATATTTTAAATTAATTTCAATCTTAGATTTATATTTTATGTTAGAAAGTATTTTTGTTAGATTGAATTATTTTCTGGTGATCTAAATTAAGTCATAATCGATCTATTTGATAAACATATATGAAAGAGTTAAATTAATTCAGCAGCAAAAAACGTATAGAAATAGAAAAAGATTTGAGATCGGAATGATTCACATGAAAGTGTACTTTTTTCGACGCAAAACAGATCGAAATGTATTTGTTGGAAATAAATTGATGAAACAACAAATAATAATAGAAGTAAGATAACATTATTGAAAAATCTCTAATGAATAACATGTCTCGTTGTCAAATATAAAATATATTCTTTCTTTATTGTTAAACTTTTATAGGTTTTTTTTTGTTTTTGAGAATTACGAAGATTCTTTTATTTTACAGTCTAAAACCAACCAAGTTTTTCATAAGTGCATAGATGAATGCTATAAAAGAATTTTTATAGAAAGAAAATGAAACTGCAAATATATGAAGTATACCTGGTTGATGAAAATATTGCTTGAAGAAAAAAATATATTAGGGCAATAGATTCAAACATAAATATATTGTTATTTGACAATATCATTGTAATTAATCTGTGCATTATTACATAGATTTTTTTTTTGATACTTAAATGTGTATAGAACATTTATATAATATGTATTTGATTTTTATTATTTCAAGAAAACATAAGTATATTTTTGTTTTATTTTGTTTATTTCAATTATTAAATAGTGATCTAGCAGTTTGTTATTATTCGTTTGATTAACCACCACGATAAATTTTTTGTTCTGTATTCTGTACTTCTTGAACTCATTGATAGTTGACAACAGATGATTCGTTAGTGATCGATATTATGAAGACTATGCTTTTATCCTTTCTTCTCTCAGTTACAGAGATCGAATCGAACCGGGCTTTTCTGAAACGAGTTCGGTTCGGTTCGATTCGATTCGACTAGTATGAGTTTCACGTGATCACAAGTAGACCATAGGTGAAAAGTTGTTTCTCAAACAGTCAAAGATATCACAGTAGGGTTTGTATTTTCATGAATTACCGATAATTTATACATTTGTGAATTAATATAAATCTTTAATATTAATACATAAAATCATCAGTTTTTAAGTGTTGATATTAACCTCACACTATTATCCACGATTATTCATTACACTTTAGAAAAATGGCACAATTACGAAATAAAGGAATAAAAGTATTATGGCGTATCGAATGACCTATCATCATAAACAAATTTAGCCCAACTTTTATGAATAGAAAAAAAATTGCTATACATGAAGCTTAAATTAAACATGTGAAACAATCAATAAAAACTTATTTTATCTTCGTCGACCGCATCATCGTTTTTCACATCGATGATAATTCATTCGATCATTTTTCATTTAACATTAGACAATATTTCACTATGTTTTGGAGAAGCACTTTGAGTTCGGTTCGGTTCGAGTACATTTTTTAAAAAATCAGTTCGAGTTCGGTTCGGTTCGTTTTCGACCCTCTGCTCGGTTAGGTATATATCGTATCAAAATATATATATGTATATATATATGTAGATAGTGACAATGGAGAGGACTCAAAAATCAGAGCCTATTGAGTCTGCTCATCAATCTCGTCATGTTATTGAACAATCATCAACAAATCAACAAGGACATTTAGAACGTTTATTTAAGTATACAAATATAAATAATAGTATTTTTCTGTTCTTAAGTTTTAATTTTTATTAGAAGAAGATCAACGGCATTAAAACAATTGAATGAAAATTCGAAATATAATAATGCTTATATTTCGTAAGTATTTGTTTATGCTTTTTAACTTGTGGATCATGATGTTCAATATCGAAATTAAAATGCTTGAGACAACATGATAACCAACATAAAAGCATGTATTATTACAAATATTAAAAAATATTCATTTTCATTTTTTTACAGGCACTTAGCAACGAGTTTTACATGTAGTTAACAGAGGTGTTCCAAGCAGGAAAAGTCGCTCCTTCTCTCCAAAAATTCGGAAATTTCATTTTTTTTTGCTGGAGGATTTATATTTGTTTTCAGAAAACTTTAAAAATTTCTAAGAATTTTTGAAAAATTTCATGGAAACTCCTAATGATTAGGTATTATATCATATGGTAAATATATAAGTCCCACATTCCAGCCCCAAAGAGACTGCGCTAATATGTTTTCTTTGATTTATTTTTTTATTTCATTTAAAAATAGTGATCTTATCAATGTTCAAAGTCTGCTCGATATTCGAGAAATGCAATCTCGACAACGTAAATTACATAATGTTTCGTCATTTGAAGATCGTATTGTAATAAATGTATGTGGTGATCGTTATGAAACTCATCGTAGAACGCTTGATCTTTATCCAAATACATTACTTGGAAATCGTAAACGATGTAAATTTTATTATGATAAAAGACGTAATGAATACTTTTTTGATCGGAGCAGATCATGTTTTGAAGCAATACTTTATTATTATCAATCACATGGTCGATTACGACGACCTGATTATGTGCCAATCGATACATTTCTTGAAGAAGTTAGTTTTTTTCAATTAGGTCAAGACGCTCTTAACCAAATACGAAAAGATGAAAATATTAAAGAAGTTAAAAAAATATGTTTGCCAAAAAATCGTTTTCGAAGACATTTATGGTCAACTATGGAATATCCTGAATATTCAATTTTGGCTAAAATTATCAATATTATATCATTACTTATGATTCTTATTTCAGCTATTGCTCTTGCTGTTAAATCACTACCACAATATAAAAATATTGATCAATTGGTTTGTTATAATTCAACAATTAATGATTTAAATAATACAAATGAAACAAAACAAGTATCGAATAATAATGAAATTATTTGTAATAATTATTTTACATCACCATTTTTTATTATTCAAAGTGTATGTGTTACATTTTTTACATTAGAACTTATTCTTCGCATAATAAGTACACCATCATTTTTTAATTTTATAAAAAATATAATGAATTGGATTGATATCGCAGCTGTTGTACCACATTATGTAACAATTGGTATTTATTTAGCTGATCGAAATGATACAATAAATAAAACAACATCTGCTGGTTTTCGTCTTCTACGCATTCTTCGTTTTCTACGTGTTCTTAAATTTTATCGTGTATGTAAAAATGTAAAATCTATACGTGCACTTGAAGCAACAATTCGAGAATCATTACCTCAGTTTTTTCTTATGATTATTATTTTAACATTATTTGGTTTCCTTTTTGGTGCTGCTGCTTATTTTGCTGAAAATAATGTAAATAGTGAAGCATTTGATTCAATAATTAAAGCAACTTATTGGGGTGTTATTTCAATTACAGGTGTAGGGTAAAAAAAAATAGAAAAACAAATTTTTGTTTTCAATTCTAAAAAAGAAGTTGTTTTTAGATATGGTGATATAACACCTATTACACCAATCGGACGGATAATAGCAGCTTTATGTGGATTATGTGGTGCAGCAATAATTGGCATGCTTGTATCAATTCTAGTTGACCAATATCAACGTGTTTTTGCTCGAAAATTATATATAAATGAAGATATAATTGATTTTCATGAGTTTTCTGATGATGAAAATAATGATGCAGATTCTAGACGTAGTTCAGGTCAATCTCATCGACGTTGTAATATGAAAGAAACTGAATGTTCCGATCTAAGAACTAAATATAATTCAGTATTTGAAAAAGATAATAACCATACAATACCTACAATCAATATTTCATCAACACCGGATATAGAAATCATCAATGAAGATCCAAGAAATCAATATAGTAGTGGTGTTCATTTTATTATTGGTTATGTTGATAATGAAAAAGAGGAAAAGTCACGTGATCTGTTAGAAACAATAGGTTCTTTTGTTACTCAAAAACAAATTGCTGGTGATAATATAAGATTAAGTATCGTATCTGATGAAAGTTTAGATGATGACAATGATAAAAATACTGATGATGATGATGAATTAACTGAAATTGTTACTGGTTGTGAAAAGAGAGGAAATGTACTAAAGAAATTTCAATGTTCACCATCACCAAAAAATAAAAATCAATTTGATGGTGCTGAAAAATATTAATAATTTGTTTAATAAATAAAAAGTTTTTTTTTTGTTTTATGGATTCTATACATAAAACATATTCTCTTATTTTACTAAACTAATATTATTTGGAATATGTTCCATTGTCTCTTGTTTGTAATATGATTTTTGATTCTCCAGGATTTATTTTTTAGTCCAATTTTTTATGTAATAGATAGACGTTTAAAAAAAGCCGAGTAGACAAAAATATTTTTGTTTTTAAAATGTTCCGTCATAGATGAAAACAAATAATAGATCTGCTAAATATGAAATCTATGATTCAACAGTATAATCTTATATGACAAACAAGAAAAACTTTGAGCAGAGAACGTTACAGGACGCAAAATCTGTTTTCAGGCAGACTATTTTCTCCTGAATTGCATCTGCACATTCAGAAACAGGGCAATCTTTTTTTGGGGTATGGATGTGGATGTGAGTCTTCTCTTCATACTCACACTCACATTCAATAATGCCCTTCATTTTGTTGTACCTCCGTCGATCAATTTCATTTCCACAGTATTCATAATTATCCTTATAGCTCGACAGAGATCAAAAGTCCGTAAACAACAATCCTCTAAACAACATCTATCGGGACAATTTCATAAACATAAACATCGATTATTGAGCTCATTTATTCTAGTCATCATTGCTCTGCCTCGTCTAATTATTTCACTTATTTCCAATTGTATGAAATCTGCTCGAAACTCTTGACTATATATCTGTAATTATTTTATTTCATTTATTCCACCATCATTTACATTTGTACTTTTTGTTCTCCCATCTGAATCTATTGAAAAGAGTTCAATGAAGCAACTACTCATATTAGAAGAACGATTCAAAATCAATTTCGACTCGAATAAGTATTACAACAAAAACACGAATTATCTCTCTGATCGATTTATATCATGACTAAATTACAATTTTGTATCAATAAAAATTACAATTCTTCTGATATCTGATGGTATGAATATACCCTGTAAAAATAAGGTGTTATGAGTTGATAGTAGGTCATAAATCGTTTTTTTCCATTCCCAAAACACCTAATCAATGCTTTTCCTAAATCCTAAACTGTGTATAGTCGTCCATTATCTTCATAATTATGCACATACGCAATCATTCTTTAAGAACAATTCATATCAATAATTGCAATTTATCAGACATTGCTAAAAAAACAGACATAGATTCACAAGTTTTTTCTGAATAAATTTTCTTTCTCTATAAAAAAACAAGAAAAGATGAGAATGATTACGTCAAATAATTGTTTGATTTATTTTCCAAGTTAAGATTTTTACCTCTTGTAACTATGAAAAATATCATTTTGTCTAGTTCGTTATAAAATAATTCAAGTCTTCCTCACAATGGATGTTCCACTTAGAATGGTTCATATACGGTGAAATTCGTAGGAGCGAGTAACCCTAGTGAGAAACGCTTTTGGTAAAAGTCTCAGTCCAATATGGCAAATTAGAGAGAACTACAAGTTTATTTATAGTCCATTTCCGAGTCTTCAAGAGAATCTTTATAAATATATTTTGAAATTATAGCTAATACATGTGCGCAGTTCTTCATCGGACAGGTTTTTGAAATTTGATTCTACTCATTTCTTTTATGGGGCAGTAGTAGGATGAAAATCTTCAGAAAAAGTCTATTAAAATTTGGTGTTTTGTTTTTGAAAAGCCATACATTTTCTGAGGGAGAAAAATTCGCCACTCCATTTCTACAAGAAAACTTAATCTCGATTATTGTTTGAAAAAAGAAAAAGGATTTTTTGAGACAAGGATTTCTTCACACATTGAAAATATAAATAGAATAATGCCTGACAACTAATGTCCGCGCCAAAATTTACAAGACGTGGGTATAAGCGCAATATCTCGATGATGGGGACAGTGCTCTAGATGAAATAAGAATATCATCCTCACCATCGAGTTTTCACAAATTCTTTCTACTCAATGCCATACCATTACACTTTTATTATTGAAAAAATTAGTCTACATATTTCGTTTATCATGGATCTCGAGGCTCACATAGAAACATTACTATATGACTTTGATAATATTTATATTGAGCATGAAGATAAACGGAAGAATCAGACCTTGATAGAACGAGTGAAGTTTTTCTCGCCTTGATTAAGTGATTACATTGTAGTGCTCGAATAAAAATGAGATTTTATTTAAATTTCTCAATCAAACTTAATTTTAACGCCAACATATTTAGGCATGACAGTCAATCCTTGTACATGTCCGCCAGCATTCACTTCGGGACCACCATCAATGAATGTAACATATTGCATTAGTCTAGCTACAATAACTTTAAGTTCAAATCGTGCCAAATCTTGTCCAATACATTGTCGATGACCACTACCAAACGAAAAAAATGCATAAGGATTATGATTTTTATCTTCACCTAAAAATCTTTCGGGATAGAATAATTCTGGATCGATCGACCAATAACGTGAATCCCTTGAAAGAGTCCATAATGAAACAAGTATTTGATCACCTTTGTACAATTGAATACCACTGTTTGGTAAACGATCATTCATAGTTAATGTTCGAGCTACTGCATGGACAGGTGGAGAAAAACGTAAGATTTCTTTGATGACACAATCTAAATAGATAAGTGAATCAAAACGATCTAATATCAAATCATGATGAACATTTTCCTTCGTCAATTCTGCCTTAATCTTCTGTTGTACTTCCGGATGTTTACTGAGAAGATGAATCGACCATGTCAAGGCTGTGGATGTTGTTTCAAAACCAGCGATAAGAAACATAAGCATCTCTCCTAATATTTCGCGTCGTATTAGACCTGTAAATAAAAACACAAATATAACAGCTCTTTAACTCTAATATACACAATCAAAATTGCGAGAAATCGCTCTGATAGTTTTTGGCACATTGAATTTGATAGAAGTTTTGTGTTTCTTTTTATCAATTTAACTGCTGGATGTACGTTCGAAAGAGTAGATCAAATTACAATTACCTTTTTTCTCCTCTTCACTTTTTCTTTCTTCTGCTTGTTCATCTGTTTGTAACGAAGCAACCAATGAAGCAATCAATGATGTCTTCTTTCGTTGAGCTCTCGATTCTGGAGTTTCAGTTAATTCTTGTTCCATCATTCGATATAAATATCGTTTGATTGTCGTTTGAATTCGTTGATATTTCGGACTGAATTTCATATAGGCTCTGAAAAGAAAATTTGGTAAATAGGATCCTATTTCCACCATGCCAAGATAGTTTCTTAATGCTTGTGCAAGCTCATTATTTTCTGTTCCACCAAGCGCATCGAAATCATAGTCAAAACCAATGAATCCAAAAATTTCTAGTAGAAGATTTTGACTTTGTTGTAAAATATCACAATGAATTTGATCCGAAGAACTTGAACGCCAATTATTCAAAAGTTCATCTGTACAATTAATAATCAAATCGAAGTTTGAAAGAATTTTTCCATGACGAAATAAAGGCATTACGATCGAAGCATGTCGCTTGAATTTAGCATCTTTAATTCAATTTAAAAAAAAATTATATTCTTCGAATTAATCAAATAAATAGATCTGACCTTTCAGAGTAATGAGGCCATCTGGTATAAAGACACTCAAAAGTTCCACTGACCAATCATTTTGATCATAAATATGTCGATGAGTAAAAATATACTTCACATCATCTATATTACCGACGACTATTCCATGGAAAAATCCGAGTTTAATCTCATAAATATCACCAAGTTTATTTTTGAATGATGTATACACTTGTGGAAGAGAAGCTCCACGTAACAGTCCCGATTGAAGTAAATTTCCAAATAAGAAATGTCCTGGTAAACTTGGAATTGAACGACGAGAAGTAAAATATTTATGTTTTACATATAATATAAATAGACAGACAAAAACAAGCGTTAGTATAATAAACATCGCCAATATGTAATAGAGTATCAACATTGACGCATTTATAAGAAGCCGTACTCATATACACACGTATTCGTTTATCTTTTCTTTTCTTTTTCCTAACATACTAACGGAACAGCAACGCCCATGTTATTAACGTACATAGGCGATATATTGCTATATAATTTGGAGATCGAAGGAGAATTACTATTTGCTAATCTCGTTCTTTTATTATTCATCGGTTCTATGATGTAGAAAATATACCATGACTGGTTTTCAATAATTTTCATATTTTGTTTAAAAAAAGAATCGCATGAATGCTGCATGAGTCAAAGACGAATGGAATTTGATCAAAATTAGGAAAAGTCAAGTTCGATTTCTGTATAAATTTTCTTTTCGTCATTTATGTGTTCGACAAAATTCTATTTGTTTTTGCCCAAAGGCTGATGAAAAATAGATAATCAACAAGGTATCATCAAAACAAATCTTTTTTGTTTTCAACCAGAATTTTGTTAAAACAATATGTGGCTGATTGACAGTTATAGACACTAAACACAAACCTGATGCAAGGTTAAGTCACAATAGGATGCAACGGAGAACATTTTATATTCATCAGATTGACAGAACCAAAAATCTTCATCTAACATTGTAGAAATTATTCTGTGATTGTACAATTCTTGATGCAGTGCGCATTATGTACTATTTGTTTTCTTCCAGAAAACTTGCTTTATCAACAACTGATCAAAAAGACATTTTGCAACGGTGAGAAAAATAAATTAATAAAGCTAGCTTAATATAACTTTTTCTACAATTGACTACATGCAGCAGAAACTATTGTGACAAACATCGATGCTTTGCAGTTTCAAATGCCATAGATTGTCAAAATTGGTTTTAAAATCATATACATATTGGAATACAACGAGGTGGTGAAATAGCTGTAACCTAGATATTGACATTTTATACTACAGATTATTTTTAGTTCGATTGTTTAGCGTTATGATTTGACGAATTCTCTCACACTAGATATCGTTTACTATTGTCTTCGTTCGATAAATAATAGCAATTCTGCAAAAGTTAATTATCAAAATAACAGGTGATGTAAAAGTTCCCGGAAAAAATGTCGCTTCATTTTTCGTTCGCTACAACATATTTTATAAAAATAAAGTATCTATTTACAATCTATGTTGAAAGCGCTTTCTAACTGTATATTCAAAAAAATTTCTTGAATGTCTTGCCTTTGAGTATTTGAGTATTTGCTTTCAGTATTTATCGAATACCCCATCGCACACCCAACGTAGATTCTGAACAAATATTTTTTATTTTACCAAAACATGTTATGGCGTGGCCAATGAGAAATGAAACGATATTTTCCGGGAACTTTTGGATCATCCATTACATGTAATCAATAATATACCTTCGATGAGAGTATGGATTTGAGCATGGGTATCAGTAGATAGTCTATCCACACCTGCATCCTTAAGAGCGACTTAATATAGACCACTGTTTAAACTCTAATATTTTCATTGGAATTTTATTTTGATACATGCAGCATAAATATATATGAAACGATGGAGCTTTATCAATGATATCAGTCTTTTATTTTTCTATTTACTGTTTTGAGTGAAATAGAATTTTTCATTCTTTAATTTTTCTGTTTAGGTCAGCAGCAATAATCTATTTCAGTTTTTTATTTTTTTCCAATCTCTAAAGTTGGACAGAAAATGAGATTAGAAACTTGAAAAATAACATCCATATTATTATCTAAAACGTGAAAGTGTAGAGTGTGGTCGCAAATTTCGATTAAAAAATACATTATTCATACACGCACACCCACACTCTTGAAAGTTACATACTTAAGAGAAACAACAAGGCAGCTTAGAGTATCAGCTCACACAGAATTTTCGATAATTGAAATTCAAGACTTTGGACTGCAGAACTGCAGCATCTGCTGTCAAAGGGATCAAATTAGATCAGATAGGGAGATCGTTTAAAAGACGTAGCCGGTTAACAAAGAAAAAAAACACAATTTCTCCTGATAAGGCTACGAAAATTTCGTCAGAATAAATAGTGTCTCAACTATCTGTCCGCACGCAGCATCAGGTTCTACATCTCTGATCACGTCGAGGATGAATTAATAACTATCTCTAATAAGTTTTGTGAGAATTCACCATGTCACATCCCTTTAAATCAGTATAGTTTTCCTGCTTTCAGAGGAATTTTATGAAAAATCGTCAAAACTGAGCCACAGTGTGCTAAAAAATCAAATGTTTTTCAAGTACAGCTTTTACTCAATTTCAATTTAATTCCTAGTTATATGAAGTCTTTATAATTGATCAAAATTGGTAATGCTGTTTTACTAGGAAGAACTTCCGATAATATGGTGTGGGTGTGGGTATTCTTATCATTCCTACTCACACTCACACCCTATTTGTAGGTTAACCTAACTTTTTTTGCACTACAACATACGAAAGAAAATAATTTTTGCATTCTGTTCACATTTTGCTGGAGAACAGCCTTCGTATACACTAAATACCAATCGAAAAAGAACCATATCTAACAATTAAAATGACAAATATGCCTCAATAAAATCGCTTTATGTCATCGATAAATAGATATTTTCAATAGAATGAACTATAGAATAGAAATGAATGGGGATCGAAACATAAAAATAATCAACAATGTAATATTTAACGAATTTATAGTTGAAATAAATAAATTAGAACGGTAGATACTTTGTTAACAAATTTCAGTAGTCAGTCATTAGGTATCAAAGAGCAATACGAGCGACATCTTGTTTCGTGAATATGCGCTAAAATTATGCACTTCGTCTACATTATAGCAGTCATTTCTCGGTTCTGATTGATGCATTTAACTCATAAGCATAAACTCATGTAGATTTACTTCGCAATAAATATTGAGTTATTTTTCTAGTATATACCAGGCCTAAGAAAATAAAACGTTTTACTTTCTTATATGGATTTGCAAAATTTCATTAGCCTCAAAAATGACCTATCACGTTGGCGAAAAACATTTAATTCATAACTTTTTTGTGAGTATACTTTTCTGTCTGCTTTTTGTTCTGTCATATCCATTAAAAAATTGTCCTTAATCTTTCGTTTAAGACCATTAGTTTCCATTTTTAATATCTTGTAATTCCAGTTGTTTTGATATTTATTTTCCGTACAGTATTCTTCTGTCGTAGAATATCCTATTTTTCTAAATGCATTTTGATATTCAAGTTTCCTTTGCTTAGCTCCTCTGATGTTCCACCTGTATATGAACTTTTACAACTAATACAATCATGTTGAGAGATAACTTGTTTGTTTTCATTTTTCTCTTGATGTGTAGAATTTTAACATTGAATTGATTCTAGTTTGAGAGTTGCAACCAAATTTTCTCGTTTTCATAGGCAAATCTAATAGCATTTTGATCTTCTTTGCTAATAAACTAGAATAGTCATTATAGTAAGGTATTAAAGTATAAATGTTATCTCCATTAGTTGCTTGTTTTTGTTTAGTGTCATGGTTATATAATTCAAATCTTCTCAATGCTTTTCAAATTACATTCTGAAGACAATCATTTGCTAGAAATATTCTTTTACAATAATCTAATTCTTTTTTAAAATAAGAATTTAGATGAACACAATCTTACAGTTGTAGTACCCAGACATTCAATCAAATTAGTTTTTTATTGTTTTAGTTGATTACTAGTCCATTTCAAATATAACCCCGTATCAGTGAGTTTATGATAAACATATGTTATACTTATTTTTTCTTGTCTTTCTATCAAAACATTACGGAAAGGTTATTTATTATTCTGTTGTACCTCCACTAGAAACTTAATGGTTTTTTAAAAATTTTCAAAAATCTATTAAATTTGAGTACACGTTTCTGAGTGCCATTCATTAACATAAAAATATCATCAACATATATGTAATAAATGTCAGGTTTCTTTTCATTATATTTATCTATATTCTCTTGTAAATTACTCATAGACTGACCATCACCACTCTATTTACCTGATCATAATGTATTTTTGTTAAATGTGAAGTTAGAATGTTTTGTACAATAATAAAATAGTTCTTCAAGGTCTTTATTATTCATTTTTAATTATGGATTATAGTTTTTAATGTTTTCTATGCAGATTTTTAGAGCTTTATTTAACGTTATGTTAGAAAAAAATGAATATATATCAAATGAACACATTAATTCAGGTGTTGTTTTATATTATTTAATTTTCTCCAGAAGTACAAATGAATCTTTGATATGAGATTTACTGGAAGTTATAGCAAATGCTAATAATTTGGCTAAATATTTAGCTGTATTATAATTATATGAATTGAAACTACAGATACTTGGTCTTACAGGTTGATTCAGCTGGTGTATTTTAGTGAGCAAGTAAGCTTCTAATGTTTTGAATTCTGTACAATTCGCGATTTTCAATTTAAATTGGTGAAAAGTATTTTGAATACTTTTTGGTCATTAAGCAATTGATTTCTTTCATTAATAGTGTTCTCTATTTAAAATGGCAATTGCATTACCTTTATTGACTTTAGATATTATTATGATTTTATCAATTAACAAGTTAGAAATTGCATTTCTTTCTTCTTATGATAAATTAGTCATATCATATCTTAACTGTTTATTTAATTGACTAGGAAAATAATAAAACATGTTTTTGATCTTTAAAATTTTCTCATTAGATGTTAAAAATTTGTTATTATTCAAAATAAAATAAATGTAGTCTAGTTCACCTTTAATATTTAATGTACTAACTTTTTAAACTTTTACTGCTTATTTCCTTTGATTAGTTAATCAATCCTGCTCTGCTTTTGATAAATTACGATGTGAAATATTATAGACTAATTTTTTATTAAGTACATTATTATCAATAGGTCTATTCATTCTTATCAATTTATGATTTTGTCATATGGTTATTACTTTATATTCTTTCTTAATTAATTCATTTAAATTATGATTAATTCTAAGCCAAATGTATAAATTCACCTGGTTCCTTACAATTATTTCCTCTTGATTTATAGATAACTTGATCTTACTTAAATTTAAATGTTTTCTTTCATATAGATCTAATGCCACTTGTCTATCTATTTCTTAATATGCGTTTGTTTTGGCAATTTTTTTATCAAATGGTTTGAATATAATGAATTTTGGGACGACTTGATATAGGGAATATTTTCTTCAAAATGCTGCAGATTTCCCACTATGTATTAATTTGAGTTTACTTTTTTCCAACTTGCGACACAACTTCAACATTTGTCGACCGTACTTTTTCTGTATAGTATTAATTATAGAATCAGTATTTCTTGTTGTTCGTTAAATGCCTTTGATAATGCAATTTATTTTTTTATTCTCTATTTTAAATGTGCTTATTTCTTGATCTACTGTTTACAATCTATTATAACTTCTTTTCTGATTTTCTTATTTTGACTAATGATGTTAACAGTTGTTAATGAAACGTTTCAAAATTAAAAATGAAATGTATCATTCGATAATAATTTCTTTACTTTTTATTATTAAATGCATTTATCGAACAACAAGAAATGCTGGTTCTAAAGAAACTTATATTTCCTTAACATTGTTCTGCAAGATCTTCTCCGTCTGTAGCCACATATTCAGCTCTGAGTTAGTCGCCAAAACTATTCTCAATTCGTGACTCCTTATTATTCTGTATTTGTTATTTATAGAACTTCAAATTGCCGTTCTGAAAAATCTATCCATAAAGCTCTGATGAACATATTACCTTCACTTTTAATACGATTTGAAACCTCTTAGAAAAACTAACGAGACTTTCAACAGATTCTAAGATAATTCCATTACGAAAGCCCATTGTAATTCGTTTTTAGCGAACAATAAACTTGTTTTTCTTTCAATAGGTAGCGCTCCAAATAAAATGTCGGAAATTCAAAATTAAAGCAGAATTTATTCTTATATGGCTAGATAGAGCTTGAGGAGCTGACCAAGAATATCGGTTTTTTCATGTTTTGGAATGAGTTTTTAGGGGCAAATTTTCAATTTTTACGATCGCCTACTTTTTCCGAAAAAAGTATCGATATTTTTGTTTCCTTCAAATTTTAAAATTATTTGTTCCAGGTTCAGCATGAAAAATTGAATCTATAAAAACTATGAGGCTATTCAGATAAAACATGATCATTACATAGGTAGTTTTATCTATAAAGAGCTACAATTGACTTTCATATCTTATTGGAATCGCCAGTGGTTGTACTTCAAAAATATACCTAGGATTTTTTGAGATTCTACATTATTACTGAGAAAACTCTTTTTCTGGACCTTATCTCACCGCTTTGTCTAAATTTACCACTCTCGTACTCAAAACAAATATTTTATCGTTTAACTTTCGTTGGCCAATTTTTTGAATGTCTTGATGCTGATATGCCTATTCGACGTGTTTTCAAATCTTTCGTATATATTTGTTTATTGAAGACTTAAGAAAAACTAAAAATATTTATCTCATTTTTTTGTCTTTTTTTCTACTCTGTCTTGGATTAATAATATATGGAATGGGCTAATGAAAATTTCTTCACATGGTTCGCTGAAAATGACTGCAATAAACACGTAAGAAAAAATGTATGGTACAGACGAGTCTTTTACCATTTAATTATCCAGTCTATTTTTTTATCTAGTTTAGAAGAAGAAATTGATGGTTTATTTTTATTACATTTAAGTTGATCATCAATTCAAGAATTATTGTTGATCATACAGATGATAATATTAGTAAAAAACCAACCATTGGTGTAAAAACAACATTCGAAAAAAAACTGGAGAAATTGAGAGAGTGTTTTTTCAAGTAATAAGCAAGTGTTTATCCATTTGCTTTAACTGATCAGCGTTCCTTTCTTTTTTGTTTTAGTAGTTTAGTTATACAACAATTACACTTCAATGAATCAAATATTTTATCATTTTTCAATGATTTCAATATCGGTAATGTAAAATACGATGTCGAATAGCATCACGAACTCAAAGTATATCTACCAACTTCATATACGTCAACTCGATCATCTATATTGAATTCAAATTGTTTACAACTTACTGATGTACCACTTGACAAAATGATGCATCAACCATTGGACAATTCTTCAGCAAGCTGAACAACATTTCAATCGAAAAAAGTTCCATTGAATTATGTGCTATCAAGGTTTGATAAAGTTTTTGAAGAAGTTGCTGAAGATCCATTACCAACAGACTTTTGAGCATGATGCAGAAAGAAAGAACAAGTACTTAAAACAATTCGTCAGGATGTGGTCTATATTTGTGGTATCGATTTTTATTCAACAGCATTTGAATTCGGTCAAATGATGGTTAACGTCAAAAATAAATATCTAGCACTTGGTATACTACTAGTGAAGATATGATATGTTGGATGGAAGACCGAATTTTTTCTCATTTAGAGTTTTTTTAGCATGATCATTAAAACAACAAGTATTCACTTATTCATCTGAAGTA
The DNA here is from genome assembly GCA_905250125.1 of Rotaria sordida. Lineage (NCBI taxonomy): Eukaryota > Metazoa > Rotifera > Eurotatoria > Philodinida > Philodinidae > Rotaria > Rotaria sordida. Next base: position 29,981 of record CAJNOL010001664.1, read on the forward strand.
TTGGTGAAAAAATGAAAATCATAGGATCATCGAATGTCAAGACTGACGTTGAAATTTTAAAGATTGGCTATACATTTAGTAGAGTAAAAGTCAAACTATTATGTTATATTCTCTGAATTTTTTTTTGCTCTTTTAAGAATGTTTTGTTGAATAAAAAGAACAATCAGAAAAATCGTTAATGCAATTATGTCAACAAGCCGATCAGATGCATGTTTTAATTAATACAACAAATTATGATTATGGTTAAGTAAAAGTTAAAATGGATATTATTTTCATTTGGTAGGTTTTTTCTCCTTATGTTAAAGAAAACAACATCAAAGGAAACATTCATGTTACAATCAGGTGTCGCTCGCTACAAAGATAGTTTTAACATTTTTCTGATTAGAAATTTACACGGACGAATAACAAATCACATCGAGAAAAACAACGCTTGTTTACTATAGAGAAACCCAATAAAACTATGGCAAATACAATTCAAGTAAATTTGTCTTTTACTACAAATTAAATTTGATTTTCATATACTTATGTAGGTGATTGAAGAGATATTGTTCTCCTATGATTTGCAACTATTTGTATTTGATATAGTTTTGGTATATAATAGAGAAAGTAACCTGAAGAAAACATTGGAGAAATTCACGGTGGTGTATTGAGGAGAAACATTCTATCAAACCGAAATAGTTTAGGCAAGAAAACATACAGTATTTGGTGATTATTATATTGATTCAATTGATGATGACGATGATCAAATTAATGGAAGTGATAGCGAAGAAGATGATAGTTCTTGTGATGATGATAAATTACTTGATAAAAGAACCATATCTGTTAGTTATATCTCTACAACACCAAGCCGAATCAATGTTCTCACTATTCTTGCTCAATTACTATTAGTTTCAAAACGTGTTTCAGTAACTATTATCCAGTACAAAGAGCTGGCGAAGTATACCAAAAAAAAATGTAAATCCAATATCAAGATTCTTTTGTTACTAACTTAGAGAAGATAGAAAATCTGAACGCTTTTAAAAAATTCTTACCAAATAGAGAACCTTTTCAATAGGTACTGTTTTAAGAACCTTTTAAGAGTCCTAGACTTTTCGACTAGAACTTTTTTTCTCTGAAAATTTTGGGCAAAAAGGTTATAATATGAAAGTCTAGACCCTCTAAAAGGTTTGATAAAATGATATCCATTGAGTAGGTTTTGTATGATGTCTGCTTTTTTTCTTTTTTCTTTTTATAGAAAACGGTTCTATAAAAAAACTAATTTTTTTTTAGGTCTTTAAATCCATTACTTGAAATATTTAATGAAAAAAGTTTGAACAAGGAAAGAATTAATATAATTAGATCATCTGTGCTAGATGAAATAATTGATTTTTTAAAACCATGGACTCATGTAATGAAACGTATTCAATCATTGCAAGTACCATCAATACATACGGTAACACCAAGTATATTTGTAATAAATTCCTCATTAGATATAAGCCAAGTGATTATAAACAAGAAAAAGGTCAATGATTACAATTTTCTTTATCTACTTTTGCTAAATAACTTTTTTTTTTACAGGTATAGATTTTTTCCGTCAACGAGAACAACAAGTGATCAAAGAATTGATTTCTTTCGATTCCATACATCTCATGAAAACTTTCTTCAATCCTAAGACACAAAAAAATGAAGCAGTTGTCAACAAAATAAAGAGAAGAATGTATTGAATACGTAAAAGAACTGTTGCTTTTTTATATTAATCAGCATGTTAAATCATCTTCAAACGAGATATCAGTTTCATTATCAACCAATGCTTTATTTCTAAATATGACAGATTTTTATTTAAATGTAGAATTTGATGACGAAGATCATGCTGATCAATACCGTTCGTCAAAATCTTCATCACCGATAATCCAAATTGGCTTGTATTTAAAGTATGGTGCAGATAAAGCACATCAATGACGAATTCTGGTCAAGAAGATGAAGGATATTGTCTATTATCATTTTCGAAGAAGACACATGCTTCTTATCCTATTTTGGTGACAGCTACTGCTCGTGTTTTAGCTGTACCAGCTGCCAGTGCAGCAGTTGAATGCGAGTTCAGCTTTACTGATAATACTATTACACAAAAGTGCTCAAAATTATCACCAGATTCAGTAAATGATATTGTTTTCAATCATTAACACTGTTACCTATGTACATCGTCAACGTCTTGTTCAAGAGGCGAAATCAAACAAAGAGATTGTTTGATTATATCCATCTTTATCAGTGATCGATTCAATCATTCTTAGAGCGTGTATTTTTTTGATCGACTAATAATTCATTGAAATGTTGCTGAGTTTGAGCAATTCGTTCAAAGAAGCTGACATAATCTCAATATCACATATACATTTATTTTATTTTTTTCATGAACAATTGATTCGTAAAATCAATCTTTGTTCTGATCCATTTACTGGAAGTAGTATTCAAGCATTAAAATCTTGTAAAACTGTGATTAAATCATGTGAGTAATGTATTGACTATTTTCAAGTTATTCTATAATTTACATCGCTCAATCTTATCCTTGTTTATTGTAGGAAACAATTAATGTATAAAATATTTAATACAAAATATCTAGGCAAGGTTCGAGAAATGTTAAAGGTGTTGAATGATTTTTCCTTGAACAAATGATTATTTGCCTTATCGTTGGCAGTTAAACCATTTTTAGATGGATATAAACTGAATAATCATGCACTATGAAGATACATTATTCTAGGTATTATGGTATGTAAGATAGAATTTCTCAAACTTATTAGTAGGTTGCGAATTGAATAGTCATAAAGTTGAAGTCGATTTTCCAATATTTCAAGAACACTTTAACAGCTAAATTCAATGCGAGATTCTAGTAAGGAGACATTTTTGCATAAACAGTTTTCAAAGGATATTTAAGACTAGAATTCTTCTAATTAATTCCATCAAAAATAGTATTTTTTTATGGCATATGATATCGAAAAAAAATCCGAAATATTGAAGAAAATTTAGTTAATTCAAAAAAAAAATGTCCGTAGGCGTTCATATGACAACCTTTGATACAAAACAAGCGTCTTATTTTTAGTAATAGATGGCTAATGCTTGAATTATACATTATTTGTCTTTGTTGATTATAGTTTGAAATGATAAGATAATGAGATAGATGATCATTAAAACTGTCAAGACGAATACAACTTATGTCAATCAAACGCACAATAGTAATACCTTGTGAGATAAGGAATGAGAAAGAAAAGAAAATATGTGACGATGCAAAATTTTTTTTTTGATATGCATGAGTATTGATGATATCAAAGGGCAAAAGAATATCGAGCTATTTTTATTATAATCGACTGTCGGTATTAGAGTGCGTGATCATTTGTGAAGGTTCTTATTAACTACAGAAAATAATGAACTTTCAAAAAAAAATGCATTTAACCATATCTATTCTCTAAAACTGAGAAATGTCACGAAAATATTTTTGTTCTTTGCATTGTCATATTCTACTCTCTAAATATAACAAAATGAGGTCATTTTTAAATAAACACAAAATAAAAAAAATACGACAACGAAATATAATATGTTTAGACAAATATAGTTTATTTTTACTCATACAATGACATACAAGGTCATATACAATAATACGAGATAGAGAGAGAAAGGAAAAGAAAAAATTGAAAAAGAATTATATTCTTGTCCTTGGGAGAATATAGGTTGTCTATATTGTGTTAAAGACGTTGATATAAGCTAATCATCAATGGTACAGTTCTTGCTAATACTAAGCTAGACGAAATTCAAAAAAAAAACATTGAAGAAGATATTTAGAGTGTAAAATCTTACCCTCACATAAAAGAGTATTCTAGGTTGCTTTTTTTGATAACATGATGCTCAGTGATTTCTAGATATATATGTTCGTATGTGTAATATAATGAATAAAGTATTCTTGTCGAACTTTTTTCAATATTGATTTATGTTATAAATAGAAAACTGGATGGCATCGTCAATAATCCTCGGGAAGTATTAATAAAGTACAAATGGTATATGAGTAAATGCTGCTGTGTCGCTGTTTATAGTTTGGCTGTTATCTCCTTACTATAAGTGTCCTTTTGATTATCAGTATTGCGTAAACTTCAAATATATCTAAAGATGAATTTACAGTATGATATAAATAAATAATTAATTTAAAGCTCACATGAATATTTTATTAAAATTAAGTTTTGATATATTCGTACTTCAAAATAGATAGGAAATGATTATGCATCAGTCTAAAAAAATTACATAAATAAGTATATGGATATAGCTTGTTCATATTTATGAAGAGATTTTTCATTTACTAGTTAGCTAATCATACTAATAAGAACAAGTAAAAATATTGTTTTCATTTTTTCTATTTGTCTACTTTATTTTAGATTAATAATATACAGAGTGGAGTATTGAAAATGTCTCCAGATGATTGGCTGATAATGATTTAGATAAATACGTTGACAAATTTTAATCTATCGGCAAATCACTTACTATTTTACTATTCAGTCTATTTTTCATTCATTTCAGAAGACGAAATTCGTGATGTATTACTATAGCATTTAAGTTCATTATCAATTTTTAAGGAAAATAAAGTTTTTCAAGTAATAAGTAAATATTTGTTCATTTGCTTTAGTTGATTAACTTTGTTTTCTTTTCTGTTTTAGTAGAGCTGTGGTATTAAACAAAAAATATTCGATACATTCAAACTATAATTGCACTTCCATGAATCAAATAATTTATCGTTTTTCAATATTAATAGTGTACACCACTACAGAGAACAGCAGCACCAATTTAAAATATCTCTACGAAGTCCATATACATCAACTCAATCGCTGATGGATCATTATTGAGTTCAAATGATTAACAACTTACTGATGCACCATTTGTCCAATGGCCTATCAACCATTAGATAATTCTTCAACAACTTCAACAACATTTCAATCAAGAAAAAAATTTTCATTACATTATGTGCTTCTAAGGTTTGATAAAGCTTTTCAAGAAGCTGTTCGAGATCTATCAGCAGCAAACTTTGGAGTACGATGATAAAATAAATAATAATACTTATAAAATAATCCATCATAATGCAGTCAATATTTATGGGATTGATTTCTATCCAACGTCGTTTGAATTTGATCGAATCATAGTTGCCATCAAAAAAACATATGCAGCATTTAGTAAAATATTCAATAAACATATGGTATGCTTAATACAAGATCGAATACATTTTCATCTTCACTTTATTTTTTTGTCTCGTTTAGATATTTTTAGCATCAGTATTAAGACAGGAATTTTCTCGTGGTCGACAAGTATACCGTTATTCGTCTGAGACATTCATAAACAAACAACAATCATATGATCATCAAATGTCAGGACAAAAATTGAAATATGAGAAGATTAACCAAGTATTTCGTCGAGTATAAATCAAACTATTGTTTTACATATATTCTCTGATCTTTTTGTGTTTTTTAGGAATGTTTGGTTTTAGAAAAGGAACAATGAGAACAGTCTTTAATGCAATTATGTCAACAAGTCGAATCAATGTATGTGTTAATCAATACAACAAGTAATAATGATAGTCCAGTTAAAATTGAAATGGATATTACGTATGTACATCATCAATGTATCATTTAAGAGATGAAGTCAATCAAAGGAATCATCGACCCTTGTCTAGTTTTATTAGTAACCAATTGGTAAGTTCCAGAGTATTTTTCGTTTTGTTTGATTATAATAACTCGTTGAAATATTGCTGAGTTTGAACAATCCGTTCAAATAAGCTTGCATAATCTCAAAATCACATATGAATTTATTTTTATTATTTTTTTCTATTACTAGCTCATTCCTAAAATCAAATCAAACTCCATTATGGTTTATTTGGTGAAGATATAGTTCAAGCATTACAATCTAGCTGTACAAAATTATTCAGATTCATGAATTAAAAATATATAATTCTGAAGGTAATACATTATGTTAATCTATATATAGTATTTTCTTTCCAAAAACTGTTTTTAAATAACGCTAGCAATTTATAACCATTTAAATTATTGTATAATTCTCATCACTTATTTTTATTATTGTTTATTTTAGGAAGCAATTGAAACTTATCCGATCATCCAGATAAAATCGATTAACAATATTAAAAATTAATCTTTGTGTAATTTTTTTCTCAGTTCTTTTAAAATAAACTATTTGTTAATTCCATTAATAGTAGTTCTAGAAGTTTTTTTTTCCACCGGATTGTAACTACTTCTATTTGTTTTAGACGGTGCATAAAATGAATAAAATAAACTCAATTGTATAATGAAAATTGATTTTTCAGTTTTTTAAAAATGTTCTTATTACGAGAAATCCTTCAAAACCATCAATTCATAAAATCTAACGAAGGAATAAAATACCTGAACATATAGTGAGATATACTTGTGTTAAAAGATGTTATTCTAAGATGCACACTAAATTACTTTCGTTATTATTGATTTTTATCATGCTTTTCGATTTTCTCTCTTTGTTTTTCTTCTCTCTGTTATTGTTGTTGTTGTTGCTATTTTTGTGATTATTAGGACTTAATGATGGTTATACCTTTGAGCGAGAAAGGGTCGTCAGTGAAATTTTAATATTTTGTCGATTCTGCGCCATGATTATAAAAGAAAAAAAGGTATCACATGATATAGGGCGTATTGTGGCGAACATTCATCTGACCGTTCATCGTCGTCGAGTAATCTATGTGAACAACGTGAGACAGAACAAGCAAAACGACTGTAATATTTGTATGAAACAAACGCAATACGTGATCTATATTTTATGCTCGATCAATCCAAATATAGACATTTACACTCAAAAATCAAATGTATTTCGCGATATATATATAGATAGCCTATTGCTTTATTCTCACTCAAAAAACAACGTCGAGAAAATTAAATCGTTATTCCTATATTGGAGAGAAAATATTCCAGACGAATTTAACAAGTAAGTGTATGTTTTTTGAAAATGCAGTGTATTTCAGTAATATATTGCCTTAGTCTTGAAAGTTTCTGACGCCTTTATTAAACTATCATCTAAGAAAATGGTCGTTTGTCGTTTCATATTTGAATGTTTCATTCTTGATTTTTTGAGCTCCAACTTCCATCATATATACCAAATTTCTTAGGTCTGACGCTCGTTGCATAAAACCAGAATTCTATCAATCGGTAAGCTGTCCTGTAGTCCACTTTTCCGATGTTTCTATCACGTCTTCATACTGACCTAGGGTTTTAAAGATTTTATTGAAAACTTTCAGATCTATAATAATATACCACTAAGTTTTTCAGCTGAATTCATCGAGACCAGCTTGAGTAACCGACACTAGGTACGGGTGGCATTTTTCTGTGAATTAATTTTAAACTTAAATTCTTGTCAATTTAAATTTAAAACACATTTAAATTAGATATAAATTTGACTTCGATTGACTTCAATTGGATGTAAATGGATTTATGCCAGATTTAAATGAATTTAAATCAAATGAAAATGCTTTTAAACCCAATTTAAATGCATTAGAATTGGATTTAAATCCATTAGAATCGATTGAAATTCATTGAAATCGGATTTAAATCGATCTACATGAATTCAAATCTATTTTCATTGGATTTCAATCCAATTCAAATCCGTTTGAATTCATGTACATCCATTTAAATCTGGCATAAATCCATTTACATCCAATTGAAGTCAATCGAAGCCAAATTTATATCTAATTTAAACGTATTTTAAATTTAAATTTCGTAAATTTATATTGAAAATTATTGTACAAGCTGATATTTTCGTATACATGACAAACACAATGATGAAAACAAAATAACAAAAAAACATGTTATTCAGAGAGAGAGCGAGAGAGAGAACGAAAGATCTTTGTCATTTCTGCTTCAAAATCTATTTTAAAAATATTTTGCTGGAGACTTGGTAGCAATTGTCCGAAAAAAGTAGTAGATTTTGCTTAGTTTTTTATGCTCTTTCGAATGATATAATTTTTATTGAGTCGGCACAAGATAAAAAATTTCGAAGCAGTTGATATGATTATTCCAAATTCAACACGAGATTTTTACAAAAAGATCTACTACAACTTTTATATTTCATGATCTAACTTTTATGTGGAATCAATTTTCAGCCATATGAAGGCTTTATGATCAGATTAATCATCGTACACGAATAATATGGAATAAGGCATTGCTAGACTGAAGAAATAGTCCATAAGGGGATCAAGAATTCATGTAATATGACCTAATTTCAAATTTTAGTTTTATTATACTTATTCAATAGCTTATGTTGAGGATGCTATAAAACTTCAAATCATTGACCAAACATATGCTTTCTTGTCGAAATATAGTACTTAAAAAAAGACAAACTGTCTCACAATTTTCCCAAGAATTCAGCAGTTTGTATTTCGCTTCTTTTTCAGCCATTTTACAATAACCTTTTCCCTCTCTCTCTCTATAATCGAAGATCCTCCTGGGGAATACTATATAAAATTTATAATAGAAGAGTCTGGCATTTTAATGCATTTTCGATGTAAATTTTTTGAATTTACTTTTATAAGAATTTATTAAAAAGAATTTTCATGAAATCTAGCAGGAAAGAGATCGAACTTTTCGAGATATCTAAATGTTTGTTATGGGTATTTTTGTTCTTTTCATGTAGTTTCAACGAATGAGTCAGATTAAATCGCTAGTTTTTATCAATTCCATTCTGATTCACTATTTAGTTTTGATTTTAAAACAAATTACAGCATTGAATAGGATAAATAAAGCTATACATTTTGATAAAGAAAATTAATTTGAAATGAGGTCTTTTGTATTGAGAAGTTTCAAAAATTAGATATGCACAAACAATAAAATTGATTACATGTATATTAATTTGAAATGTCTTACTTATCTTTTTCCTTCTTGTCGAGAAATTCAATTTTTTCAGTTTCATATTAATATAAACATTGAATAGTAATGTTGCATATATATGATCACTTAACATGTTTATCTATTGGATTCTCCACAAACACAAGAGTATGTTTATGGTTGTAGATGTCGAACACATAGCTTTGATTATACGTGAAAATGTTATTTGTGATTAGATTTGATCAAAATTATGTTTTTGAGTTGGACACAATGGTTAACAAATAATCATATTTTGTCCGTTCTGTATAATAAGTGAAAAAACAAAAAAAAACATGACTATGTGATGTGTGACTTACATCCTGGCGAACATTCAACTGACTCTTCATCGCCGTTAAGTAATCTGTGTGAACGACCGAGGACAGAGAAAATAAAACGACGGTAATATTTGTATGAAATAAACGCAGTATAAGGTTAATATTTCATGCTCTATTGATTTCTCTGTAGGTGTTAATATACAAACACCAAGCCAACTTCGCAATCTATATATAGGTAACATATTGCTCTACTCTCACTTACAGAACAACATCGATATATTATACTATTATTCTGATATTAACCACACAAAATTTTCGACGAATTGAACTAGTAAGTGTATGTCTTTCGAAAGTGCAGTCTCTTCAGAAAGCCTTTGCGGTCATGAGTATCGAATGGATTTTCTCGCTACTCAAATAGAAGCACTAGGTCCCTATAGTGATATTTTTATATCATTGTGATTGTTTTTCTCGACGAAAAAACTTTCCGCAATTCTGTACGAAATGAACCACAGAGATTAACTACTACAAAGCCATTCTTCTCAAAAAGCGTCTGTAAAGTAGACTATCAATTTGATTTCTGAGTAACAATGTAGAAATGTAACAATACAGTATTGTATTCTAAATAACTCACGTCAGGATTTCTTCAATTTGTAGAACTATACAAAACAACTTGAATTTTTTGAAAAAAAATCATTGAAAAATTTCAACATATTGTAATTTTTAAATAGTTTTATACTTTTTTTCCCATTTGCTATCTGATATCAACTGTTTTAATTTATTCTTGAAGAGACTCAAAGAAGAAATTCTTTAAAAAATTGTCTCAACCTTAATTAGCAAAAAAATGGACAAGACATTGACGAAATACTGATACTAACTTTGAATTTGGTCTATACGATATCCATATATATATGAGCACATTATATTGTAAGAGTCAGCAAAGAAAATATAGCTCAGTAAGTCTTCCAATTATTTATGGTTACTCAACCCTTAAAAGAGCTCCACTAAGAAATGGTCCCATGCTATTAAAATCATCTTGTCGCCCCTGTGTATACTAATAGTTTCAAAAATCGAAATACAAACTTTTTCGAGTTAATTCAACATTTACTACATGTTTTAAAACATATATTTTAGAAGTCAATCTTACAACTTTGATTTTGAAGTTCCTAGCGAACGAGAATCGTCAAAATATCAAGAAATGTCAAAATATCAAGAAATGTCAACAGAAATATTATATGAAAAAAATATGGATACAAAGAAGAAGCTGTAAGTTTGTCAAAGCTTTTTTCACCAACATTACAACTAACATGTTAATTAGCTACTGATCATAAGAAAACATTTTCAAGTGCGAACTAGCTTTCCAACTGAGACAGTGGTCATTGAATTGATCATAGATAGCTGTACGATACTAAAACTTCGACTGAATGTCTGAGCTTCTAAAGCTATATAATGAACACTGTTTTAATCACTTCTTGACCCATTCTGCGAGTTTTTCGATAAAATTCATTGTTGTGTTTTAGATCTGAGGTTTTGCATACGAGCAGATCTCATCATTACCAGATTTTACCATAAATTTTAGTTCGAATGAGTGCTTCTTTGAAATATTAGCTTTTCAAGCAGATCAAGTGTTTCCAATTTTTTTTGAAACATGAATTCTTAAAGAACTTAATATCACAGTTTAGATAAAGAATAATTCACTCGCTTTTTTGAAATGTCTTGGAACAGTTCGAGAAGCAAGTGAAATAACATTCATAGCTCAGTCTCAAAAGCCCCATAGATTCAATTGAAGTTATGGAATTATACTACTCGCTATAAACGATAAAATGATCATAGTCGCAGTCGAAAAACTATTTTCTACTTGAAGATCTTATCTCATTAACACAACGTTAACATTGCTTTCGCTTCCTATTAACCAGGGATGAATGATGTACCGATTCTGTGTTTCTATTTCAGAAAAGCACATGCTAAACGCATATTTATCGGCATTGGAATGTTCATTGGTTTAGCTCTACTTGGGCTTCTCCTCGTGATCATAATTTTATTGATTTCTGCATTAATTAAAAACTTAAAAGCAGACACTATGGGGTACTACAACACAGGTTTGTCAACTCTCTTTTTCCAGCTAAACAGTAAATCGTGCTATTTGTTGAATCATTATTGTAAAAGATTCAAAAAACTATTATCGACGTCGAAATATAATAACCCTCGATATTTTTTGAATATCTCGAGAATGAAAGCAGCTAGAAACCTGCGGTTTTCACTATTTGAGAGAGACATTTTTTGTCCGTTCAGATCGAGCAACATTTTATTTGAAAGAGCATATAAAACTGAACAAAAAGCCACTTATTGTTCCTTTAAAAAATTGACTCTTGATATTGAAATATTTTTTTCTAAAACTTCTCGCGTTTTTTAAACCAAGTTTTTTTCACTGTAAGTCCTTTCTTAGTATGATAATGGGTCGAGGGGGGAGTGGAAGATGAAGGGAATTTTAATATAGTAAATCTTGTAGAGCATTTTGCGCTCTACAAAGTCCTTATAGAGATTTTGGAAAAAGTTTCAACAAGGACCAAAAAAGATGAGAAAATACCATTTCGTAACTCAAATTTATGGTTTTTCTTGTGTGTTATTCAATTGATTTTGGTTAGAAAAATGGCTATTTGATTAAAACTACTATCATATTCTAAATCAACATCGAAAACTGAGTCGATCTATATGTATTTCAGATATTTTTGAGACTATTTTTCGTCGAAAAATTCACACCTACTCTTTTCCAGAGTTTCACCACAAAAATGAATTTCACAAAAACGTTGTTTTCATTGTTTAGACACGTCCTAGTTTGTGTTCTACTATCATTTTATAACCTTAGAACATGTTTGTCAGTGTCGAAATAATGTTTTGATGAAATTCATTTTTTGGTCCAATTCTGAAGTGAGGACTATGGATGAATTTTTCGATGAAAAAGAATGTCTCAAAAATATCTGAAACCCATATAGATCGACTCAGGTTTTGGTGCTGATTCAGAATATGATATTAGTTTTAATTAAATCATCATTTTTCTAACTAAAATCTGCTGAATAACACGCAAAAATGCCACGAATTTGAGTCATGGAGTGATGTTCTCTTCGTCTTTTTTGATCTTTTTTCAAATAATGACTCAGTTTTTTGCAAAAATTCTTTGAGAAACAATTGTCTAATTTTATCATTCAATGCATATTGTAGAATCTGGCGAAATGATTCAAAGTTTCTTCACTAATTCATCATTAAACTCTTTATTACGGTTACGGCACGTTCCCATAAACACTACACCAAAAGCCATTACAACATCAGGTAAACAGCTTTATATTTCATAAGTTTTTGTATACATTGGCATTAATAGTTTCGCTATTCAGTTTTGAAAACTCAAATTAGTAGCAAACGTCAAAGAAATCGAGTGCTCTACAGTTTTCTTCTGAAAGCATCTTCAAATCTATAGTTTGATCAACAAGTTCAGTGTGATATTTAAAAAATTTTGAATACCTCAACTTCTGACAATTTTGTAAGTCAAGAAATTGGAATGTGTATATATTTCAGCGTAGTAGATATGTTTTGACAGTACTCCGAGTGACATATAAAACCACTTATGAGATATTCTGGGATGTCATTTTTGACTTGCTAGCATATCGACAAACTTTAGCCGTCATAGATCATGATCAGACTATTTTCGTAAATGTTTCTTTTTGAATGAAATTTGAACAGAAATAAAAATGTTGACTAAGTAAACATAATTATTCCTCAACTGCAGTCTTTTTTCTGAGAATTTTTTCGCTATATTGTTGCACAGCACTGATTGTTTCGTTCTTTGAACATGTCACATATGCATATCTTGTTGTTAATGTCCATATATTTAACATGTTTCAGCAAAAACAATGGCGTCTGCTTGAATGAATAACTATTATCTCTTATGCATATTTGCATTGTTGCCATCGAACGTTGTTGAATGCTTGCTTTGATACTAATTTTCATTCGATTTGAAATCTTGGATGATCATTGTAGACCCCTATTCAGCTTGTGTATACATAGCAGTGGCTTATTCATCTAAAATAATCATCCAAAATTCCAAGTCGAATGAAAAATGATAGTAAGACCAATATTGAATAAGCTCGATTGGAACAATGTATGTATACATGAAAGAAAATAACTTTTTCCTCGAGACAATGTCACTATTTTTGGTGACACATGAAGGTTATACTGATGATGACAACAAAACATGCATATAATATCGAATAAGTTTCAGGAGAAACAAGAAATTATGTGCATGATTAGAAAGACATCAAACAAAATGTACCCTAATATGTCTGAAGGTTAATTCACCTAAACTGAAGAACACTGAGATAAACAGGTGCGTCCTGGCAAAGCTTCGAATAGTAGCTACTTCAAGTCATGCTTTTGAAAATATTTCAATTGTTACAGAAGATTACAGTTGTAATATTACTTTCCTTCTTTCTCAGGCTGAATTTTCTTGACAAAATTCAGCCCATCATTTGTTCAACATTTTAGGTTTTAGAAAGATCTTGATTAGAGACGTAAATCTGAAGTATTTTGATATCGTTAGTTTTATTCATGACTTTCTCAGCTTTTACCAATAGAAAAACTTAAAGAATATTTTCATTTTAGCAACGCATGATGCTTGTCTTACGCCGGCTCACATCGGTGCGACAAGTACAGGGTTTCAATGTGGCACTTGTCCAACACCACCAACCGGCTGTTCATATGGTTGGCATTTTGCCTTTCCGAAATCAACAACATACTTCGAGTCGATAAAGTGCACCTTCAAGCGAGCGGGCACGATTACTAAGATGATTCGAGTACCAAATAATGAGCATGCCTATGTGTTTACACCAACACACGATACCATCATTGCCTGTCACGCAGTCGTGAGCGGTGGATGTGAGACAGTGTTCGTTTTGCGCCATGTGTGTATCCCGAAACGTAAGTAGATTCTTCATGATTTAAGATACTCAAGAAGCTAACTCACTGGATTTTTCCTATTCAAAGATCGATGTATCAGATAAACTTTTGCTACTCACAAATTTCTTCATACCGAGATATTACTTTTCCAAAGTGATATGGGATAATCTAGGAAAATTTAGTAAAAACTATCTGGTAAAGATCAAGCTTGCTACTAAACAATTGTGTAATTTTATTATAGCACCGTAGAAGTCAAAGAGATCCTTTTTTTTGAAAAATGACTTCTCAAATGCAATGGTTGAACATTTAAATACTGGAAGGGTTCAAACACCGAAATTTTCAATAATTCAAGTGTTCAAACTTTGGAGTCTTCAATTTATTCCCACAAAGAATGTTCGAGGCTTTAGATTCAGAATATCTTCTAAAAAATATCTTAGCTACCTGTTGCAACAGTAACGGCTCTCGTCTACTGCATTTAGTTACCCTTTTCGATTAATCAGCGCAGTGTTTCGAAGGAAAAGATAAAAAAGTGCTCTTTCTTGTAAAATAAAATTCCGATAGTAGTAGTATTTAACGCTATCAGCGAACTGGGACTATCCTCAAAAGAGCTTATCTTTATTAGCAAAAAGATTTAATGATATTCAAACTCGTAAAAAAAATCCCATTCTCAAAACCCTTCAGGTTTTCTTCAATATTCCGGTGAGAACTACGACCTCAGTTAATCGTATCGATCGTGCCTAATTCTTACCTACGTTCGATTGACTTCACGTTAAAATAGAGCGGAATAAATTTGTCTACTAAATCTTTAATATTGATAGAGCTGTGCTATAACAATCACAGCTCGAAACTTCCATTTCACTCTAAATACTATCTCTGCTTCTCAAAAACCATAAAATATCACTAGATTTATTGAAATCAGCAAACTTCTTTACAATTCCTCAAACGATTTAGAAATCAGCCTATACCCTAATTAACTCAATAATAAAAAAACTACGAAAAAATCTGTCAAACATTCTAGTGTAATCATCATCTTCAAACATGAAAACCTCATTCAACATCACCAAAGTTAGACATAGCTTCCTCTAATCCTTCATTCTGAGAAAGAAAGAAAGCTATCCTTCTTTGTGAACATCCTATTCTTCTACATCTATTCTTTGAATCATCCAAAAACCTTCTAGACTATGCCCCTCAACTCTATATCTGATCATTTGTTTTATACATACAAATTCACCTTTCACACTAATCATCTGAGGAATATTCGAGTATCTACTTTCAGCTCATGAGTCACATGCGAAATAAACTTCGTGTCACCATGTAGTGTAACTTCTTTATATAAAAAAAACTTTAACACCTTTCCGATCAATCACTAACAGAATGATTTTCTTAGTCGACTTTTCACGCCCACCAACAATGAACTTCACAATTTTAATTTCTCGAGAATTCTACTAAAAACAATATGTATTGAGAGAGCTCTAGCGCTAACAATGAAGGCTGTATTTCGAGCATTAAATGCATTTACTAGCCATTCAATAATACTGTATAATGTGTCTGCAAAACCAGGCACATCAATAGTGGATCATGATCTGAAGTAGTTTGCATAGGTACATGATTGAGAGAGCACACCTTCACAGTGAGAATCTCTGTATCTGTGCGCTAGATTTCTGAGAGATTAACTGAGGTCCTATACCCACACCCTCACACTCATCTCGAATTTCGCCAGGTGCTCTTTGCATGTTTATATCAAGATCCAACCATGATCACGATAAAATTCAGCTGACCTCCTAAATTCTATCTGACTTCCAATAGAACATAATAAACATCTGAAAAATCTTTCTATTTGTCACTGTTCAGATTTCGTTCAACTGTAATATTGAAATTAGTGTTGTGATCTAAAAATATACAAATCTTGAATAAATCTTGAACAAAAATGAGCTAAAATTTTCGTGACATTTCTGCAACCATTTTTATGAAGATCGTGAACAGACTCAGTAATAAATCATGAGAGAATTTTCAAAATGAAATTCTGAATCTCCACCAATATCCTTTACTAAACATCCAATTTCAAGTTGAAAATGATCTCATTAGTAAGGGCACATTGAATTATATTTTCAGTAGAAAAATCTCGCCAGTGCACCCGTAAAAACTGCAGCTTGATAAGACTGGAAAAATCATCACTTGTGACAATATGATTCTGTCTGGGCAGTATTTGACATCTATCGATAGGAAAATATTTGAATATCTAAAATGTTCTTCCAGATTCTTATGCAGAAAAAAAATTGTGCACCCAATGGACATATTTTCAAAAAATTTAAATCAAATTTAACCCTTTACCCCCCATAGAGGTTCCAGAAGAGCTATTGATGAAA
>CAJNOL010001664.1:46562-57506 GCA_905250125.1 Rotaria sordida
CATCGATTTTATAAGTTGTATATCTCGGCACTAGCACAGCGAAAAAATTCTTTTTTTTTACTAGTCGATAGCTCATGAAGTTTACTACAAATAGTGCTCTTAGAGGTTTTGAATTCTGTGCTTCCTTTATTTTCTGCAATCGTTCTACAAATGGTCATTCCAGTGACCAAGGGGGGGGGGGGTAAAGGGTTAAATGAAACTTTAAGTCAAAAGCTAGTTTTTAGGGCTTTCATAGAGTGCTTCAAAACTTCCTAATTAACTAAGTACTTTTTAAAAAAAATTAATAATCATAATCAGCACAAATAACGCTGTAGAACTATAAAGACTTCTAATAGAATAGCCATAATAAAATTTTTTCGATAGCTAATGCGGAATCCAAGTGTGAAAAAGTGAGTTATCATAAAATGCCAAATAAACTCGTAATAAATAATTAGAAGTCCACGCTGATCATCACACCAATAACATTAGTCTCAAACACTATAAGACGTTTGATCCGAAAGTCGGCACACTTTCTTTACAATGATTCTCCATCACTAATTTTGGAGTCACATAAAAAAGTACCGTTCACACTCACTGCTATCGATAATTTCCACTATCAGCGAAAAAAGCTTTTCACACCGTATTCGAATTCCCACTTCTTTCCACCCGTTCTAGTATTCACTAACACTCGAATTTCCGATTCTATAATTCACTAATTTTCCAGCACTCAACATTTTTCTTCCCATACTTTTCCACTAAATACCGATCGTTCCTCTTCCATCACACAAAACATGAAGCAATTCCTATTTTTCGCCACAGCTCCACCTACAACTAAACCTACACGGAAACCTACAGGTAAACCTACGCCGAAACCTACGCCGAAACCTACGCCGAAACCTACACCGAAACCTACGCCGAAACCTACACCGAAACCTACATTGAAGCCTACACAGAAACCTACAGCTAAACCTACAACTCCACCTAAAATTCCCAACTGTGATGATGGTATCAAGAATGGAAATGAAACTGGTATAGACTGTGGTGGGGGAGAGTGTCCAAAATGTGACAATGGGATGCCGTGTCGTGGTGATGAAGATTGTGACAGTGATCAATGTGAACAAAATGTTTGCCAAAGTAAGTTCTATGAGAAGTGAGCTAGCATGCTCAATCTATGGTTCGAAAGTGTCTTTATGTAATATGCGTCTATAATAAGGAAAGCATTATAGACCGTTCTCATTTTCGGCCAATTGTCTTGGGTCGCTGAAGTTATTGATAGTAGTATGGTTACTAGTGAGCAGCGTATCGTGAAAGATTATTTTCTCATTGTTTCTATAGGATTCTATCTGTGAAAAGATACTAGTGTCTAGATTCGCATAGCATTATTGTCTACCTGGTAGATAATGATTGTTGTGTGTGATAAAGTTGCTCAGGAAACGTGCTACAGGTCAATCAAAGTAGTACTTGAATCATGAGAAATACATCGTAGTAGTTGTATGTTCGGTTTCATAGAAGTAGAACATGAGCTTTAATATAATGTCGAAGATGTTTATTGTACTTGTTGAAAAATTGTGGAAGGAATGCTTATTTATTCATTGATTGCTGATAATCAATTTTTTCCCTTTGTAAATTGTCGTTAGAGTTAAAATGTGAAAGGTAATGAAATAGTGCAACGACTATAGAAATAAACCGACATTGGTAGTTGTTCATCGAATTATGAATTAGATAGCTCTAAACAATACCTCAGATCGCTTGATAATCCAATGCGCGACGGAAATGAAATATTGCACGGCTAAGAGAACAGAACTATATAATACAGAGTTTCCTAAAGATTTTTCATAAAGTTTCGTATAAGGGCCTGCAAAACTATTTGTTCGTTGACAATTGCTATCTAGTAACGTCATTCGTTCATAAACAGAAATAATATTTATCTACTATTAAAACTATATCGTGACTTTAACGATCGATTTCTAACATGAAACAAGTAAATTATTCTTCCTATGTTTTGTTTTTATAGACTGTTCCTTGAACAGTTTCACAAACGGCGACTTCGAAACGGGTACTTCCTTTGGTTGGACAAAAGGTGGTGGCGTGCGAGCTGGTATTGATTCATCATTATTAAATCCATCAGACTATTTGCCAGGCGGTTCACGTTATCTTGCAAACATTTCAAGCTCGCATTCAAGCATTGTTACTAATGGCAGTGATCCAACCGTTGGAAACTTGATGCCAAATATCGTATACAGTGGTAATTATTCATGGCGTGTCGAAGATTTAAAAAACGGTGGCTATGCATCAGTCATTAGCCAGCAAATCAATAACTATTACTGTTCAGACATTTACTTTGCCTGGTCGGCCCTTTTGGAAAATGGTGGCCACGCTGAAAACGAGTCGGCTCTCATGATAATTCAACTGGAAGACTTGACCACTAAGGAAACACTACTCGTGCTTCGATACAATGCGGGAGTAGATGGAGTAGGAGTCGATGATCGTTTTCGTCAACATGATAGATACTTCTATACACCATATTGGCAAATTGAGCATTTATCTATCAATAGCACTCGCGTAGGTCACAACTTCCTTTTAACTGTCTTCGCAGCAGACTGCAGTCAAGGTGGTCACCAAGGTCACGTCTATCTTGACAGTTTTGGTGGTGTTGTGCCCAAGCCAAACATTATGCACTGAAACTTTGGCTTTGACTTGAAAACATTTTTTGTCGATTATATTTTTTAAAAACTTTTAATCTTTTTATACGTTATAGCTCCTCTCTTTCTGTTTATCGAAGCTTCTGAATCTTAATTCAAATTTTCATTTTTCAATATTTATATTTTTCTTGCTCAATCCTTCATATATTCTTATTCTAGCTTTCAAATTTTTATATCCTTCAATAAAGTACAGGGAGGTCCGAAAATTATAGGACACCCTATGGAATTTCTAAAACAATAAAGATTTCTTCAATTAAAGAAGATTTCATTCCGGATCTAATATCACATATGAGGACACATAGTAACAGTCTATCAACTACACTAGTGATTTGAATGTGACCAACAACTAGTGGAAGAATAAACTCAAAACTTTCAAATCTTAGCTGTCCCATAATTATAGGAAACCCCCCTCCCGAAATAAAGATATTGAGTAAATACTATTTTTGTCAGCCCAATTGATTCTTTTCCAATATCCATTCGTAAGAGAACACTCTCAGCTATAAGCTGAAAAATAAAGATTTTCAAAAAAGCTAATTAAACTTTCCTACTGTTTAAGAAGTCAAATAGTCGAAAAGTTAAGTATCAAAATTGTCATTATGTAATTCGACCAAAATATAAATTTTCACCTCTTGAACGCAACGAAATGTGGTTTAAGGGCCCCCACTCAGAAACGAACTTTGTTATTTTTCATCCGGTTTCAACCAAAATTTCGGAGAATGTTAGTCTTGACTAGAATAGCTTATAGCTAAGATATCTCCCCCAAATCTCAACGAAATGCACAAGTTCTAATCAATTGATTACCATTTACGCGGGCAAGGATTTCGCAATAAGGATACGAGCTAACAAGCTAAGGCGGTTTTCAAATTGTAGAGTACCCTTAGGGCTAGATCCTCACAGGGCCCAATTTTTGAATTTCCCTTTGTTTGTTTTTTAAATAACCTTTTTCGTAAATTTCACGAAATCATGTCCAAAAAAATTGCTAACAAAAATAAAATATCTAAGTTTTTTATTTCACCAAAAGAGAAATTCAAAAATCGGGCTCTGTGAGGATCTAGCCCTAAGTACCTTCTATATATGAAAAAAAAAATTATCACTTCTCTACTGAATCATTATTAAAAAAAACCTTGCCCGCGTAAACAGTCTTCTGGGAAAAATCGATTTTGAGAAAACCGAAAAATAAGTATTAGAAATGGATTTTTTTCGAAAGTCACCTGATTTATGTATCAATGTTCAAGACAGGCTAAATATATTTCATCTTAATATTAAGTGTTGATAGTCTCTTAGTGATTAGTATAAGAAAAAAAACTTTACTAAATGCTGATCCAAAGAGAAAGCAGCCTAAAAAGTCGAAAAAGCTTGAAAAAAAGCCGTGAAAATTTCTCAAAAATATGATAGTAGGAGCGAAGTTTTAGACGACAAGTTCGCCAAAATCAATTCATTGTTTGATAAACTATAGGTATTCTGAAAAGGGAGACTTCGGTGCATCTTCCAATGATAAAAATTCAATTTCGACTCGTCTGCGACAAATTGGATTTTCTGAGGGGGTCCCCCTTAACAACATTTTCTCACTGAACGTTCGCTTTATCTGTCTTTCAGATAAAGCGAATGCATAATATATTTTTAAAAAATTCACTAAAAATCGAAAATTGCATCGATCGAGCTGACCTGCTAGAATTAGATAGAGTTTAAGATGACGAATCGAATGGTACCGTTTTTAAAAAGTTTTATTGAAGTTTGTGAGCCGAAATGAATAAATTTTCAACTAATTGAGATTTTTGCTTGTTCTTCGCTAGAACATTCGCTTTATCTGCATTTTTTCTGCTGAGCGTTCGCTTTACCAACATAGATAGTAAAGCGAACGTTTGAGATATGTCATTTTATACCGCTAATTACTCAATTATTAAAGGGACTAGAATTGATATTTTTATATGAGTGAATGCAGTATTTAATTCTCTTTCTCGTGGTATAAAAATAAAAATTTTAGTTTTTAAAGTAACTGAGATATAAACGGTGGCATGCAAGCATCCTTCATTTGTGTTCGCTTTAGCTGCCTTGACTCTATAGTTTTTTTCTATTTGAATGTCTCGAGGCAAAACGTACTCGTACAAGATCGTTGTGTTTCGAAGAGAGTTCGACGATAAATTCATATTGGTCGTCATCCTGAAACGAGGGTTTGACATGTTCAACAATATAGCTTTTCGTCTGCTTGTATTCAGCAGCAAGTTTTCCGATAAAAACTGCTAATAGTTTTGATTATATTCGAAAAAAATTCAAAATATATTTTTTAAATCCGATTGAAATTAAAAAAAGATTTCATCAACTAAAATAAATATATGAAATTGCATTTTCGGAATTTTTTTGAAATAATCTGTATTCCGATACAATTCAAATAAAAGTTTATATGAAAATCAAAAACTAAAGTATCAAATATTAAAATACTATACAATAACATGACTCATCCAGCTCCGTAAGCTGAGGGTCTAGAGATCGATACTCTATATGTTTGTTTCTTCTATGTTTTTATTTACAAAATCCTCGAAAGATCCTGCTAAAAAACTGATAGCATCCTGAAGGAAAACCAGTCCAATCCTACAAGGATCTTTTCAAGAAATTTTATAACATGTTCGTAGAAATCTAGTCAAATCCTAAAAGATGTGATCAGAAATCTTTTTTCTCCAATTCTCAATCATTGAAATTTTGACAGGATCGTGAAAAACCATGACTAAATGCTTCTTTCAAGATTTAGCCGTTTCTTTAAGAAAAAGAGCAAATTCTTGCAGGATCTCTAATGAAACCTGATGAACAGTAAACAAGTTTTCGAATTGAATGAAGTCATCAAGTTTCAAAACATTTCACGATATTTCGAGTTAATATTCACCGATCTTGACCCTCACATTTGCTAGGTTTTGTCACCGGTAGAATTACTGCATAGTACTCGCTTTCAAAATCGTCTCTTCATTATTTATTTTTATGAAACGAAAGTTCTTTTTTTCAATCGAAAACAAAGATTTTTCCTGTATTCTAATAGATAATACAAAGGAGTCTGCTGGAATGACTATATACGATGCTCCTGAACTGTAAATCGCAATTGTTGTTCGTTCCAGTAGTTATCATCATGAAATGAGGTCAAATCACATTCTGGAAAGTTGCCGTGCAAATAATCTTCGTATATCACAAAATGAAGACGAAAACGAACGAGATCAGGTAAATATCCCTCGATCAACGTTCGCCACGTGGATGAATCATCTAAAGCTTGCCTATGAATATATAAAGTGACTAGCAGATTTTTCAAATGAGGAGTGATAGTGAAAAGTCGACAAAATTCTTCAAACGACCAATCGAGATGAGACGACAGGTGAAAGCAACGTAGTGCAGGAAGGGATATATTAATCATGAAATGAGCGGGTAATCGATCTTTTAAGGTGATTTTGCAACAACGTAAGTTTGGTGCATGTTGCATAATATCGAGCATTTGATTACTGTTAATAGGGTGTTGGTGGGTGTGGATGGAAAAAGACAACACCCACACCCAAAATGGATAAAAAAAAAGATGAAAAATTCTCAATAATTCTATTCCTTATCCAATTTTTTCTATATGATGATTTTTTCATTCTTAAATTCAAGATTTTTTACATTTGTTGTATTTTCCCACTTTCTTTTCCTATGTTAACTTTCGACAAGTATGTAAAAAATTAGTCAAAATTTGGATAGAATGATTGATTTATCGATTATATGTACATATCAACATATTTGTTCGAACATTACTCATCAATCATTCTTCACTTTTCGTTTCTCTCTTCTCTTCTCTTTCTTTTGCGTTCTATCCATTAGTCTATAAAAGCATATAGCATAAACGAGCCTTATAAACATTCAATGTTATAAAGCGAAATTTGTAGTCTTCTACCAAGAAAATGTATTTGCGATTCCATTGTCGTATCTATTAAAAATTAATTTAGAGAAGTTTATATTTTGAATCCCTATATGATTCAACATACTTTTGCATGAGCGAATTTTTTTTTTGGGAACTCCCAAATGATGAAATATCTCAATCTATACTATCTAAGTATCGAACAATGTTATTGGATAAAAAACAAATGATTTGATAAGATACAAATTATACGGCCCATATTATTATTATTTTTTTCCTTTTCCTTTCTTCGTCCATAGAAATAATAAAATAATCCAATATATTAATCAATTATTTCAAATATTTCACAGCATCATATCTTAATGAATACTGAAAAAACCTACATATTCTTCTATTTTTTATTTTTCAGCAATGTTAGAAAAAAATTTATGTACTGATATAACATGTGACGATACAATCAAAGAATTATATCAATGTCATTGTTATTCACAACTTGTGTGTTTAACTCATTTGATTCAGCACGTTGAAATAGCAAAACAGAATAGATAACAATTCAATTATCTTCGTAATGAATTAAATACGGTTATAAATAAACTTAACTTAATTGTTGAAGAAAAACTATTGAACCACACCAGATGAGCGTGTTTTTGCAAAGTACTCTTCTAATGACATCGAATTCTTCAAGTTTTACAAAAGATTATATTTCTATTCTAACATCTTTAAAATGTAACAAGACATTTATTTTAAATGGTAATACATAATTTTTTACTTATGAACAGGTTTAGAGTTAAGCTTTTGGTTGTTAAAGCATTATATTTTTTATTGTTATATGACGCTACGTAAAATAGAAAAGTTGATTTCAGTGCTCTTATTTTGTTGTTTAATTTAGACTAGATGCATTATGTTCAGTTATGTGTAATCGTTTTTGGTTTTTGCGCATAAAACTGAAGACTAGATCTTGAGTCGTGAAAAACTTTTTTTCAAAGTTCATTATAAACATAAAGAAAAAAATAGCTTGACTCGACCAGCCCTGCCATATAGTAACTTCAGACAACCACAAAACTGAAAACAAATGTCACCATTCGACTCAGCATGGCAAGTTACCCCCTATATAAGATCATTTTAGCCCGATGGAAGATCATTTGGCTGATTTTAGGGCTTATGGAAAATGCTTATAACTCCAAAATAAAACGACATCGTGAACTCGGTCTCCCGGTTGGTTAATTGCTTGATCATTCAAAATAAGAGAGGTTTTGTAAACCATAGCTCAATAGCTCACAGCGATCAAAAGTTATTCAGAATATGGTCGTTAGCACTTTAGGAAAAATTCGGCATTAGTTGTTGAGAATTTTCAAACTAGGCATAACGCGCCTGTACGATGTTTTAGAATAGTCATGTCGGGTGTCTTCGCTTGTTTTTTTTTTCTTATATGAGTTGCTTGTTACTCATTTGTTCTTCGTTTCATCCATAGACTGTGCTCTTTCTTTCTCACAGAAAGAAAAAGAAAGAAAGATAAGAAATGTGTCGATGACGTTGTAGTTGATGCAATGCATACATCATTTTACGTACACGACACGACCGACACACATTCATTGGCATAAAAATGACAATATATTCGACGCTTATTTGTATTGGATGGCTTGTTCATGTTGGCACATGTTTCTATCTAGTGCGGCCTCTTCGTAAGCTACCGGATCGAGCTCTTCTAACAATTGTTCCATGCGCAGCTTTGGCATTTGTCGGATGTCAGAATCTTCCTCGTCTTTGTATGTCGTCCGTCGTGACTATTTCACTCCATTGGATGATGACAATTCGTCTTATTGATATGATTGTATTTTCACCTGAGAAACCTCTTTCACTTCAATCATATGTTGGAAAATTTCTCTGGTTTTTAATTCCCATCGTTAAATGTGATTTAAATTATCCCATCATCCTCGATCTTGTTTCAGCTGGTATTAAACTTCTATTAAATCATTGGATCTATCGATGGCTTCTTATCTGTGAACCGAGCGATAGTTATGCCAGAATGACTATGTTCTATCTATTCATCTGTACAAGTTTATATACATTTGACATGCAAAGTGCTCTCATTCGACTTGTTACACGTAATAATTACACTCTTCTATCATATAATAATTTTCCGTTTCTCTCACGATCTCTTCGAGAATTTTGGGGTTACCGCTATAATCGAATTGTTGGTTCACTTCTCAAGGAATCTGTTTTTGAACCAGTTCGTCGTTCATTTTCTTTCTCGCCGACGATCGCCGCTCTAACAAGTTTTACGTTAAGCGGTCTGCTTCATGCTCATATAGCTGTTGCTGTCTTCAGTGCATCATCTCCATTGCCCGCATTAACTTTCTTTCTTTTACAAGGTGCTGTTTGCTGTGCAGAAACAGTTTTATCAATTAATCTACCGAAACCGATTGGAATTGCAGTTACACACCTGTTTCTTCTTGTAACAGCGCCACTCTATGTCGGATTATTTATCCGTGCCGGTCCTAACTACTTTGCACTCAATCCGCCACCATTATTTAATGCTAAATGGTTGCCTCAATTGCCCTTACCCAACTTTTGTCCAAAATAAACAATTATATCTAATATTCTATTATCATTTTTCTTTTACTATTGTCTGAGCGATGTTCCTTTGGAACTCGTTTTCGTCGTTTTTATTTCAAATAGAGAACAAACACACTAACTACTAACCAGGGAGAGAGAATTCGAAGAGACACCCGTCCACATAGAAGAGAGAAAAGATTGATATCATATTGATGAAAAGAGAAAGATATGAAATGCGACGCCTGTAACAGTGTACTCCTCGCTCCCATGAAAAAAAAAAGATTTTGCACACATGGGAAAAAAGAACAGAAAAGTTTTCATAACAATGAAAAATGTACAAGGAGTCCCAAAATTATAGAACACTCTGTCACATTTTGAAAACAATAAAGATTTCTCCAACCAAAAAGATTTCATTTCCGATCTAAAGTCATATATATGGACATCTAGTAGCAGTCTATTATCTATGATATTGCTTTGAATTTGGTCAATTTACGTTGATGAATAAATTCAAAAACTTTTGAATCTCAGCTGTCCCACAACTATAGGACACTTCCTCCCTAGATATAAAAATATTCAATTAATACTATTTGTGCCAACTCGAATGATCCTTTTTCAGCATCCATTTGAAAGAGAAGACACTTAGGTATATCCTGAAAAAAAATAGATTGGAAAAAACTAAATTAACTTTCCTATCGTTTAAGAAATTAAATGATAGAAAAGTTAAATCTCAAAACTATCACTATGTCGTTTGAGAAAAATAAGTTCTCCCTTCTTCAATGTAACGAAATTCAATTTAAACTATACCATTGAATAGAGCATCAAAAACTGCATAGACTACTTATGTTTTAACAGAAGACTTTGAGGGAATTGATACTTGTGAAAAAGTATTTGAAAAATCTTTTCTTCTAAAGACTATATCAAAAACCTAAGTTTTCACGAAAAAACATCTGATTCCATAGAGGGTTGGGCAACTTTCTGATCGATGACGAAAATGATAATTTTCACCAAAAAAATGATGTTCGAATCAGAAATGGTCATCTTCCACAGAAAAAACAACCTAACTAGAGAAAACGATAACTAAATTGGAAAACTGTAACATCTGTCTGCGGAGAAATGAAAATCAATGCGAACAATGATCATTTCTATAGGAATAATGCTTTCAAATAATGGGATCATGTTATTAATTATTAAGAAGATGCTTTTCCTTTTTTACTAATACACATAGTTGATCAACGGAAAAATGAAAATCAATGGGAAAAACGCTCATTCCTATGGAAATGATGCCTAGGAAAAATAGAATAATGTAAATAGTAATTGGAAAGATGTTTTTGTTTTAATCGATCGGTGACAAAAATGCTTATTTTAATTGGAAAAAAGTTGCTCGGGTCAATAAAAGATTGTTTCCTAAATTATAAATGACTAACTAAGAAAATTGAAAATACTTGTAGAAATTAAACAGATAGATTGGAGTTATCATTTTTGAAAGTAGGATTGTGTTTATATATGAAGGAAGAATGATTCCGGTTTTTATTTATCTGTATATTTTGTGAGCGAAGAAATGACAAGCTATGGAGAATATGAACCGAACTATTTAGTATTATTACACATCAAATATTAAGCTACTAATAACATACGATGTCTTGTTTTACATATTCATCACTCAAGAGGTTTCTACACTAATTTTGCGTCATAAAAGTATTGGAAGAAATTAACTAACATACTTGATTATCTTCGTTCCATAATTACCTAGTTGAATCAAACCCATTTCTCACTGGAGAGGAAAAACGATTTCTTTCATTGTCAAAGTATTTTTCTAAGGATAGCAACCATTTTTGCTCT
>CAJNOL010001665.1:0-57459 GCA_905250125.1 Rotaria sordida
GTCGCAAGCTTTGCTTGAAAGTGAATAAAAGAGAAGAACAGAAGTCTGGTGAGTAATGTTCCTTTGACATATGATCTTCGATCAGCTGAATGAATCTCAATGTTTGCTTCGAAGCGCGGTAAAAAGGTGATCAAGGTGATTGTTTATGTGACGATAATATGAAAAATTAGACGTGCTAAAGTGAAAGTTTTGAAAAGAATTTAATAAAGTGTAAGTTGAAAATGCGGGATGTAATCAGCTTGGACGACTTAGTTGGTGTTGCTGGTTGCCGTGAGTGCGTGCGTTTGAAGAGCGCGAATTGTGTGGAAGAGATAAGCAAAATTGGGGGTAACGTGCATCGGAGAGGCGCGGAAGCGGCACTGAGGGAGTGGCCTGGGGCAGGATGGAGCGGAGGCCCTGGCAGATGAACACATGGTGGTTTAGTCCTCACATGTGATACCTAGTAGAGGAGCATAGCCCCACACAATGAGGACTCGGGGGTAAAGCTATGTCTGGAGGGGGTTTCGGAGACAAAATCCCTATACGTTGAAGAGTTTATTCTCGAAAGAAGGCCGAATTTCTGATGGAAAATTGTTGGGTACGTTATTCAAACTTTGGTCGAAAGTATAAAGTTGAAAAAACAAGAGTTAAAATGTTGAAAGAATATGTTTTGAAAACTGGAAAGGAGACTTCTGAATATTTCCTGGTTCAGAAAAGTAAAAGAACCATGAAGCGAAATTTGAATCAAATGTTTATGATTGAAAAAGAACAAAGGAAATGCAAGCAAAAACACTTGCAAATGTGAGCCTATCGACTTGAAATAATGTTCTTATTGTATGACCATACCTTTTCTTTGCTTCAATTAAAGACAAATCGTTGATGAGAATGGATGCGGTAATGAAATAATTATCATATCGATTATGCGTTTTTATTCGACTATCTAATTCTTTTTGTCGTGTTTTTTTTGACTCCGGTGCCGGTGTCAGGTCAAGTTTAGATGAAGAGTACATTGGCACGCATACTCCTTATCTACACCACTACTAACTGGCAATCACCCACATCCTGGTATCGAGAAACGAACGTAGGGGAACGAGCAGTATCTAATGACGAATGTGACGTAAAAGTTGGAATTCTTGTAATAATTAATGATGATTGGATCTGGTACCAATTCATATATCTAACAGCTTCTGAACTTATCGATGTTTCATGGCCATTAATGTTGTTGAGAGATGAATGAAAGAATGTAGGAAAGATTTCATAGATTCGTATTGTTCAAGTATTCGTCATGAGTGAGAATTTCAGTGTTACTTTCATCTGATACAGTTTCCGGCTTCGACATTGCGCATTTTCTTCTTTAATGTTGCCGATTTACAAATTGTCGTGGATCTTGCATATCGTCTCGATCATTCGCTGATTGGAGTAGTTGGGATCAAATGAAATACTATTCTGTTTCAGCTTGTTCTATTTGTAATGTTCGATGATGGTTCGAAATTGAAGAAAAAGTTTAAGACAAGAAAAGGAATGCAATTTAAAACTGGAATTATTTACGTCACATGTGGCTAATTTTGAAAGAAAAAAATTATATAATGAGAACAAGTTGTTTTATCGAATGATCATATGGTTGTTATATGAGTCAGAAGCACTAACACATACAGTGGCTACCAAAATTTTTCGATCTATATCTCTCAGACGAAGAAAGCTACAGAGCTCAATTTTTCTCTATCTCGTAGTCTATAGTACCGAATATGCATCAGTTTTGTTTCAATTCATAATTTCTAGTTGCTCATCGTTTATTTAAAAAAACACAGAAATCATACGATTTTTCTTTTTCTAAAATTATTCGACCAGCCATCATCATCATAAGAAATCAGTCAAATTATTAATGTTTATTTAACGTATTCTAACTCAGTTCAACGCTATAGTCATTTCTAACACTTAGTTACCAATATCTTCATTTACACATGTCATTACACTTTTTTCTGGAATCATCTCCTGCGATGGCTCCTAAGATAAAAGAGTATTCTTTCGATATGCGGGAAACTGTTGTTAAACGTCGTTTGAATTAGGATTCTGAACGTGAAGTCACTATAAAAATGTTAATTCCTCGTACTTCAATTAATTTCATTATAACCAAATACTAAAAGAAAAAATGTATTGGAAATATCCTTTTGCCGAGGTTAAAAAGGCAAGACTTCAATACATGTGGACTGAATTATATGACGCAAAATCAATATCGACCAACGAAAACCAGTACAATCTGTGAAGATTGAACTTCGATCTGAACATAGGATAACAATTTCTAAAGAAACGGTACGCCGATGATTATGATGTCGATCTTTTTTGGTCGTGTTGCTCGAAAAAAATCACGTGTCAACAAGATCAATAGTGGTAAACGTATTGGATTCATCAAAACATATCGCAAAGAAATTTCTTGGCTTCCGGGATGGCATCTTATGGTCAGATTAAAGCAAATTTAACTTATTTGGATCGGCTGGGAAAGTTATGATCTGATGAATGCCGAAGGGAGAGTTCGATCCAAAATTTACTATTCCAATCGCAAAGCATGTTAGTGGAAATGTCAAATGTTGGGACTGTTTCTCATCCGCTGGTATCGGCAATCTGGTTTTCATCTATAGAAACATGACTGAAAACATGGATCGTGCTATTTTACAAAAGAATTTATTCAAATCAGTGAAAAAATTGAACTTGGACAATAAATAGATATTTCAACATGACAATGAACCAACGCACAGATCATATATTGTAGCACATTGGTTGGATCAGAATGGAGTTGAACGTCTAAAATGACCTTCATTCTCATCAGACATCAATTCCATCGATCATATGTGGAAGAAACTCGAACGGTAAATGAAAAATGAACAACCAAAAACCGAAAAAGACTTAAAAGAGATTTTGATTCATGTTTGGCATAGTATCGGCAAAGATATTATGAAGAAATTAGTAGACTCAATACCAAACCGATTAAATGCAGTGATTCGTATGAAACACTATTCAACGAGATATTAAAAGAGTGAAAAAAACTTTTTTTATACAAAAAATATCGCTTTGTGTTCTGGCCGAATAATTTTGAAAGATGAAAAATTGTATGATTTGTGTTTTTTCTTAAATAAAAGATGAACAACTAGAAACTATAAATTGAAACTAAATTAATATATAGTAGGGACCATAGACTACGAGATAGAAAAAAGCCGAGCTCGGTAGCTTTCTTCGTCTAAGAAATATAGATAGACAAAAAAATCTTAAGTTCAAGTAGCTGAATAATTTTGGTAGCCACTGCGTATTTTGATATAAAAACATATCCTATGATCAGAAGTTTGTCGCCTATTACATATATATTTGAGACAATTCATTCTATTTGTAAAGAGCAAACTTTCTTTTGATTAGCGAAAAAGTTTAGTATATAGTTTCATTTTTTTTAAGCAGGTACTGTAACAGTTTTTATAAAAACAAATGATATTTAGATTTTATCTAAACTGTCTAGTATAACCAGTAGAATTTTATCATGAAGTCACAAGATTCCCTACAGTTTCGGATGCCGCAAGAAAAAGGCCTGTCAATATATGTTATTCCGTCTTGAATTTTGAAGAAAAAGGAACTCAAAACTGAAGCATAAAACTATTACATAGAGTAATCAAATATATGTATATCGTACGTGTATTCACGATAATATCAGCTTAATTTCTTAATTTTTTTATTATTTACTCTTTCAAATAGTTTTCAACAATGGTGTATTTTACACAATGTGTGTATGTACATGGTTTATTTAGGTCACAGCATCAAGTGACCTTGTCTATTGTTATTTTGCTTTTTCACGGAGAAATCAATTAAAAACAGAAAAATTTCTTTTTTTTGTCATATGAAATCTTTTAAAAAGAACTTCGATAGAACCCTGATTGCTTTTTCTGTATCATCTTATTACTTGTTTATCTATTAAAACATCTAACTAAGATAAAGATATTTGTTATTATCATGAAGATTTTAGCTGTATTTTTCTTGCATTCTGTTCTCCTTTTATCACTGTTTTTTTTTGTCTTAAAAAGAAACGCACTCACCAACGCCTATGCACGTCAATAGAAAAACAGAACCTATGATAAGGAGAGAGCAACATGCATCAGTATTATCGTCATCACAATACTTCAAAAGGTGTCGTTTTTTTATAATACTTAAGTAGCACTCAATTGAAGTACTAAAAGCACACATAAATCATCATGAGTAATTATCCTTATGGAAATCCAGCTGGTAATTATCCACCACTCTATCCTATAGGTAATAGTGGTTATCCAAACTATCCACCTAATAGTGGTTCTCAGCTTCCTCCGCCACCTATACCCATGTATGGTAATAATCAACCGTTTGCATCACCCTATGGTGCGGCTGCTCCTTACATGCCTGGCAATAGTAATTATTCAACAACATCCTATAGTGTAAATCAAATGCCAAGTAACTTATATAGTTACGGAGGTGGTAGTGACTATCGGCCACCTCCACCATCTGGAGGACAAATGCCTTCATCGATGTTGAATCAACCTGCACAGCAATATGGAGGTAAATATGAATTAATTATTCAAATAAATATATGAAAATCACTTAATCTTTTTTGAGGTTTTGAAAACTTGCAATATCAACAACCATATTCTCAAGAAACACCGTCATCATCATCTGGCGGTTTATATCCAAACTTGTCAACACCAGCAACATCACCCACCTATGCCGTAAGTAATAATCTATCCGTCACATTCTTTTAAAATTATCTCTCTTTTTCATTTTGATATTTCAGGAACAAGGCATAGCTCCTTCATACCAACCTCAACATCAACATCAATCGTTTTATCCTGAACAGCAACCATCGAGTGTACTTGCTAGTTTAGAGCAATATCAAGGAACAGTTTTTCCAGCATCAAATTTTAATATTGATGCTGATTGTCAAGCATTAAGTCAAGCAATGAAAGGAGCAGGTAAATCAAAAATAGAAAAAAAAACAAACTTGGCTATGCTCTCGTGATTCATTCTCATTTCAAGGTACTAATGAACGTGCTTTAATCGATATTCTTGCTAACCGATCCAATGCACAACGTCAACAAATTAAACTTCAATATAAATCGATGTATGGCGTGGTAGGTATATTCTAAAATCAAAATTCAATCAGATATTTGAATTTTCTTTAACTTAGGATTTGATTAAACAAATTGCTGGAGAATTAAGTGGAAATTTTAGAGAAACAATTACTGCCTTATTTGAAGCACCAACAAATTTCGATGCATGGTCATTAAATCAAGCTTTAAACGTACGTCTATATTTCTCTTATACATATAATCATAATTGTATTTATTGTCGTTTTTTTTTAGGGAAATAAAGAAGGAACATTGCGTGAAATTTTGCTTACAAGAACAAATAGTGAAATTCGAGCAATTGTTGAATTATACAGACGAAGTAAATATGCTTTATTGCTTTCAACTAAGTCATATTTTAATATATATTTGATAGTATATAATAAGGATCTTGAAAAAGAAATCAGTAATCGTGTACGAGGAACTGATTTCAAACGATTGCTCGTTTCTGCCATACAGGTTAAGAAATTTATTTATTTTGAATACATTGTAGTAAATCGTTCTTTTAAGGCTAATCGAGACGAATTGAGTCCACAACAAATTCAACAAGCTCGTCAGATGGGTATTGAAAGTATTATTGATCGGTAAAGATTCTGAATTTTTGATAATTGATTTCTATTTTGTTATCCTCTTCAATAGTAATCGTGCTCGTCAAGATGCTGATGATTTGTATAAAGCTGGTGCTGGTAAATTGGGTACAGATGAGAAAACATTTAATGCTATTTTCGCTCAACGTAATTATTATCAACTTCGTGCTACTTTTGAAGAATATCAAAAAGTAAAATTTTTAATTTAGTTCAAAAAGAATTTTTCAACTTTCTTATAGAAATATCGACAAGATATTGCTAAAGTAATTCGATCAGAATTTTCTGGTAATATTAGAGATGCTTATCTTGTTTTGATATCATGCATTCGAGATCGACCCTCATTCTTTGCTGAACGTATCAATAACGCTGTTAGGGGTTTAGGTACTAACGATTCAACACTTATTCGTGTCATTGTTACACGTTCTGAGGTAAATTAAAACACACTGAAACAAATTGAAATGAATCTTTTCAATATGTTTGTTAGATTGATCTTGCACAAATTAAAGAACGATATCAACAAATGTATAATCGTTCATTAGCTCAAGATGTTCGTGGAGATACCTCGGGTGATTATAAACGAATTCTGTTATCAATTATAAAATAACATTTCATTTTTCTATTTATATGAAGAAAAAAAAAAGAATTATTGTCAGAGTGAAAATTTTAACAATAAGTGATTTCAATAAATATTAGTTATTCACTATAAAGCATAGAAAAATGAATCATTGTATTCATGAAAGAATAAACAAAACTATTTTTATTATTTTATTTTTCATCAATTGCCAAGAAACGATGCCGAGAAGCAGAGTTGTTTTGCCAATCATAGAATAATTTACAATAGTTACATCACTTATCAATGTCAGCAATTGTTATGGCAAAAAAAAAGATCATGATTACTATTATTTAAAAGTATTTGACATGTTGTTTGATTCAATGATCCAAAATAGTAACTATTTAAAAATTTTAATTTAAAACTTTTCTTTTAACCTGTAGCTATAACATCGAATAAACCTTGAAAGATTGTCCAAGACTGTAACTCTTACTTGATAGTATTGAGTTCGATTGCATCTTCTGTTTAACTAAGGCAAATTACTTAAAATCTAGAGTAGAAGTGACAATTTATCTTCCATGATCATGACCATAATGTTCGTCATCATGTCCATTATCGGCAATAACAACGTACGTGACAACCAAACTTAAGAAAAGAATATCAGAAAAAATGATTTACTGATTACTACACATGTTGTTGTCAACAGATTTATATCTGATTTCAAAAAGATCACCGTATATATAATTATATAAGCCTAGAGTTATAATGATAAATTAATATACTTTAAATATTCTAAGTAAATTTTGTCAAATTAGAATCCATTATCACGAACTAAAATGAACGTTTTTTCTTTTTGTGATAAGTATTCATAGATATTTATTACACATTTAATGTGATGTGAGAATAGGATGAATCTTCTTGACTTAATCGTTCATAAAACAGAAAACAATTAGCTTACATGTGATCATATCTTGATTTTCTCTAATATTGAATATAATTTAAAGATGTAGGCATAAAGGATATCTTTCTTTCATCCACAACCCACATCCTAACGTGACTCAATATGAATGAGAGATTTTAACGAATTGATGATTAGGAAATTTCAAAACATTTTGATATTTAGAAAAATCAACTTCTTTACTAGGAAAGTTTTCCAATATGTAGAAAACAAATACTGCCACTTGTTGTCAACGTCAGAAAAATTTCTTTGGTATTTCTTTACAATATTAATTATTACTTAGATTTTCAATGATTTACAAGAATTTTCTTTCTATTGATATTTTAATTTTGAAGCATGCTATTATTTGCTTATTTTCAATTGTCATCTGGGGAAAATATGTGCCAGAAAATAATAATGAGCAAATGTCAATTAAGTTTAAAATAGAAATAAAAGCATATTTGTTAATGATACACAATAGGCACGGGTAAAATAGGACGAGATTGTTGTGGTGCTGTAGTATTACGTCGAGGAAGAAAATTAAGATCATCTTTGCTGTAGAATCTATTATCATCATCGAAGATTGCTGGTTTTTCCGGTCGATAGAATGTACCCCTATATTATAAATAAAAATTTTATTTTATAAATAATTCATTAATAATGAATAACATACGTTTTAGCTGAATACCATTGACGAATTGGATGTGGATAATTAACACCTGTTTGTTGAAGTTCAAAATTAAGACGTTTTTGATATTCAACTTCTGTTTGCATGCCTTCTACAAATTCACGTTGAATCTCATATTCCTCCTAATAAAATTTCAATTTATTTTCTTTTATTTTTTTTTTTTATAAATATTTAACTGTACCTCTTGTTTCTTTCTTTGTTCATAATTCATTTGTCCAATTAAATCTTGTTTATAAGCAAGTCGTTTTGTTCTATTACGTGCTTCACGATCTGCTTCTTCTAATTTAACTTGTTCAGAAATATTTTTCATATTATCTTTTTGCCATTGATATTCATTTGCTTCTTGTGCTTTTCTATCATCTAAATCAAATTGAACAATAAAGTTTATTAATTGATTAAGAAGAATGAAACATACTTCGATCGATTAATTGTTGTTGTCGACCTTCAACAACTTCGTGAAGAAGTTTAGCACGTTTATCTTTTTCAGCACGTATTTTTTCTGCACGTTTAGCATTTTGTCTATCTATTTCAGTTTGTAAAACACGATCAAGTTCAATTTGTTGTCTTCGTTCATCAAGTTTTCGTTGTTCTAAATAAGTACGATAACGGTGATTTTCATCACGAAGTTCCAACTAAAAAAAAAAAACATTTTCAAATTTATTTTCAATTTTTAACAAAACAAAAAAGAAAATCAAATAAAATATTTCAACCTTTCGTTGTCTTTTTTCCATTTCATCACTTATAGTTGCATGTTGAGTTTCTTCAGCAAGTTTTTCTTCAAGTGCTTTTTCTTCTTCAGCTTTACGTTGTTGAACTTTTTGTTTAGTACTAAAAATAAAAAAAAAACAAAGCTTAAAATAAGATTAATAGAATTAATCGAAAAGATTAATTTACGTCAAAACCGTATCAAGTATACGTTTTTGTTCTTCTTGTTTACGTAATTTTTCTTGATATTCAGCAATTTTTTCATCTTTTTGAGCACGAAATTGTGTCCACTATATGTAATAAAAGAAAAATTCTAGATGAATAATCAAATAAATAAAAATATTTACGGCCGCTTCGGAATATTCTTTTCGTTTGCTTTTCTGTAAATTATGATCAGCTTCTACAGCTTGCATTTGTTCACGTATAACTTTAGCCATACTTTCTGATTTTAGTTTTGCTTCTTGTGTATCACGATCTTCACGTTCTTTCTTTTTTGCAATATCATTATACCATAATTGAGTCCAAAATTCTTCTTCTGCCTATGATTAAATGATATGTTTAATGTTATATAAAAAACAAAAAAAAAACAACTCCTACTTGGTGATCTTTTTTTCTATCGAATTTTTCTTTTATTTGCCATAAATGTTCATTACCTAATTCATGATCTAATTCTTTCGATTGAAGTTCACGTAATTCAGCACAATCACGTCGAAAACGTTGATCATATTTTTCTTGTACAAGTTTTGCATGTTCACTTTCTTTTTCTTCTCGTATACGTTTAGCTTTTTGACGCATTTTTCCAATACGTTGAGTTAAACTTTCTTTTGATGATTCTGCTTCAGCAAGATATTGTGCATCTTCAGTAGCAAGTAATGTACGTAAACTAAAATCAAAAGATATGCGAAATTTAAGATTTGATAAATTTAAATCTTCGATTTGAAATATTGTTTATCTCAATTTATAATAAAATGAATTTTCAAGGTTCATTTAACTCTCATGATCTTGAGTATATTGAAAAATCAAATTATTTCTCGAATAGAAGTCAAAATCTTCTATATATAAAGTAGAAGAATTGTACAAAATGAATTCTAAATACCGTTCACGTCGTTCTTCGAGTTGATGATCGGCATGATTTAATCTTTGTTCAACTTCACGTCGTACTTGAGCATGAAAAGCTTTATTTGATGATAATTCATCAAATTGTATTTTATTTAATTCAGTTTTTGCTTCTCGATTATGTTTTTCTCGTGTTTCACGAATAGCTTCAAGTTCACGATTTTGTGCTACAAGATTTTTATGTGGTCGATAGGGTTTTTCGAGCTAAAGAAACAAACAACAGAGTTAATTCAACATTCATTCGAAATAATCATTCATTTTTTTATTATTTACCAGACCAAATTGACCAGGTTGTGGTCCAGGAATATCACGAATGCGTAAAGGTGGATAAAGACTTGTAGCCATTAGAAAAAACAAGTCCTACAAAAAAAAAAATTTCTTTTTTCTATTAAACTAAACACAAAATAAATGCCATGTTAGAAAAACTTTCCAAGTAAAAGACCTTACATATGACACAATTCATTAATTAATCTAATAAAATATATTTAATACTTTTGAATAATATTTTTTATTGAGATTTAGATAAATATTTTAATTTATTTTTTATAATTATTCAAAAAGGAACAAAACATGGAACGACATCTACAATAAATCTAATAATTGTTGTCAAGGTGATATATTTGATTTATTTGACAGAATGGTATTTTAGAATATATTATAATTATTCATCAGTGTATCAAAATGTTGTCTGGTAAGGTTTTTTTTCTCCTAGTTATTAAGCTTTTCTAGTCTAGAAATATTTATACAAAATCAAATGATTCTTTGCATGATTTGCTTATCTTGCTTTTCTCAGGCGAAAACACTATTTCACCAAATGTTGCTTTTGGCACAACAGCAGTCAATCGACCGACATTTCCTACTGATATAGCGCATGATTGTTTTGGAAATCAGCAAACACCAGTACGAGGTGTACCAAATCTGTAAATTTCTATTTTATTTCGTTGATTAATTGCTTGCTATTTATGCTTTATCTATTGCTTTAATATCATTAGTGGACCGGGTTCATATAATAATGAAGAAAAAACAACATTTCGATATGTTCTTGATCATCAACCGATGAGTCGTCGTGGATATACTTTCAATGCACGAACAGAACAACGAAAAACTTTTGAAGCAAAAGTGATTTGAGAGAAAGATTTTGCTTTATTTTTATTGTTGCTTTCAAGATAGTAGATAATTAATTTATTGATTTTATTCTTTAAATAGATTGATGTACCAAGTCCAGATACATATCAAATGGATCTAACTCGTTTACCAGATAAAAAACGAGCATTCAAACCTTTTAATGGAGCTGCTCAAAGATTTTCAACGCGTGCTAAAAGTGCCGATACTCCAGGGTATAGAATAATTTCTTACTTTAATAATCCATTAAAATTTTTCTCCATTTGAAAACGAAAGACCTGGCAATTATGAATGTGATGTTAAACAAAATCGTCAAGTACATATGCTTCATAGTTTTGGTGGTCGAGCTAAACTTATTCCTGCTGTTAAAACAAAGTGTACATCATTAAATATAGATAAGGTTTGAAGAAGATCTTGTTTTTTTGTTTTCTTTTTTATATGAAATTTTTGATTTATATTTCAAGTGTGTAATTTGTCTTCAAAAACCTATTGGAGATTATTATCAATATCGAAATGAAATTCTTTGTTCTAATTGTTTTAATTTTAATTGGCAATGGCAAGAAAAATTTAAAAGAACGTAAGAGTTCAAAACAAAAAAAAGACTTGATCACATTAGAAATTATTATATATTCTTTAGATATCTTCAAGCTTTTCAAAAAGTTCGTGATTGTTCTTATATTCATGATCATGCTGGTACTTCAGCTAAAATTCAAGTAATTAATAAATTTTAATATAATTTAATGTAATTCTAAAAATTTTTTTAGCTGATTGATGATAAAACTACAAAGAAACTTCAACGTAAAGAAGCTTACCTTAGTCTCTATTGGCCTTAAATAATTATTTTATTGAATAAAAAAAAAGACATTATAGAAATTGAAAAAAAAACAAGTTGTCTTTCAATAAAATTTCTTTTTTTTTTAATAATTTATATTGTAGATAATTTTTTAAAAAATGACAACTTCACATAATTCATTAGAAATTGAACGACTTAAAGCTGAAATTCATCAAGAAGAACAAATAAAGTAAATTTTATTATAAAAAAGTAAAGTATTTATTTCTATTTTATTAATAGATTATCACTTGAACAATCATGTCATGAATTACAAAATACAGCTTCTGAATTAGAAAAACGATTAAAAATGATTGACGAAGAAAGTATGTAAGATTTCAGTTAGTTTGTTTTTTTGTTTATTTAAATATTTAAGAAATTATTCTAAAAGGAAATTTTATGTAGTGAGTACTCATCTTGATATAGGTGGACAAATAGAAGGTATTTTTGTTTTTTGTTTAAAATATAACAAAAAGAAAAACAATGAAATCTAATCAGAGTGTTTTTTTTTTGATTCATCAAAACAATGAAAATGTTTGATGCGATGAAAAAATTTTTTCATTGTGTTTTTGAATTGAATTCAAAGATTCATTTTGATATAATTAGGTAATGAATGGAAAACACGTTTCGAAAATCAAGAAGAAATTAATCGTCATTTAGCAAGACAAATTCTTTTACTTGAAAAAAATATTGATCAAGCAAAAGAAGAACAAAAAACTGGTATGTGAAAAAGAATGATTAAGATAAACTTTATAAATTTACTTTTTTTTAGCAAAAACACGTGCAGCAAAAGCAGATCCGAATGAAGTAAAATTTTCATCTTTGTTGTTTTTTTTATTGTCTTTTAAAAAGAATTTAATGTATATTTGAATTTTTTCAAGGTTAGTCAAGAAGTATTGAGTGTTGTTGAAAATGAGAAAAAAAATTTATTAAGTCAATTACGTGATTATGAATGGCGATTGGAACAAGAAAATAAGGTTCTTAGGTTTTAATTTTCAAATTTAAAATAAAATTTTTGTTTTTTTTTTTCTCTCAAGGCTTATCATAAAGCAAATGAAGAACGAAAAATTTTAACAAATGAAATCACTGATGTTCGAAGTATGATAATTTTGTCTTTAATAAGAATAAATATATAATTTAATTTATTTTAAAAAACAAAAATAGATGCAATTTCAGTTATGAAAGAACGAACTCAAACAATAGAACATACTAAAACTGAACGAAATGCACAAATAATTAATCGAGAACCAAATGAGTATGTCTGATTAGAGAATTAATATACACTTAATCTTTTTTATTTAGTAATATTCCTATGGATAAACGTGTTATTGATCCAAGAAAAGGTCCAATTAATCGAAATGCAGCAACACGTTCATTACCAAAACTGACTAAACAATAATAACAGTAGAAAATAGACATGTCAAGTATTGCAATGACTATGGGACAGCTTCATTTCTCAATATTTGATTAATCATATTAGTGTTCGGTGAATTACTTTATTGTATATGAATTATTCTCATCTTTTATTTTTCTTTGTTTGCTGTGTATAATTATTATAATCAGATAAATTGGGAATATTTTAGACGGCGCGAAAAAAAAGCAGATAAAAACTTCTACTTTTGATTTTGCATTCTTTTTTCACTTATATATATTATATAATGTTTACTAGAGAAGAACATGTTGATCTTTTATTGAATACACTTAATGAAGCTGTCATAATGTTACTTGATGCTTGTAATGCTAATCAAGCTCAAGATGAAATTCTATCATTAAAAAAAATTGCTAAGAATAAAAATTCAAATCATAAACAACAACAAAAGACAATTAAAAAATGTTCGTTTTATCACAAAAAACCTGTTGATAAAACTAAATAAATTTTCAAATATTAAATCAAATACTACTATCATAAAAAACATGACACAAATAATGAGAAAGAATTTTGTTAAGAACAAAAGATTGAATTGATATTGACCAATATATTATGGTAATTCAGCATTTGTTTGCGAGATTATATGTGCAATATTACGTTCGAGATCATCAATTCGTCGACCCATATCATCAACTAGAAGAAGGAAAAAAAGAATTATTTCTAATAAATTTAAAAAAATACGAATGTTTTTTTTTTTTGGTTTACTTCTTGTCATAATTGAATCACTCATTTGTCCAAATTTATCTTGAATTTGTGAAATAGTATTTTGAACCTAAAAGAAAAGATG
Source organism: Rotaria sordida (assembly GCA_905250125.1). Lineage (NCBI taxonomy): Eukaryota > Metazoa > Rotifera > Eurotatoria > Philodinida > Philodinidae > Rotaria > Rotaria sordida. The sequence continues at coordinate 13,859 of CAJNOL010001665.1, forward strand.
ATCAATAAGAATTTTTAATATAAAATATCTATTTACTAAATTAACAAGTTCTTGAGCATTTTGTGGTTCACGTATAGGATATTCTTGAATATTAATTAATCCTGTTGTTGTATTTAAATTTGTCATGATCCAAGAGAAACAGAAAAAAAGCTAATATTTTAATTTTATATTACTTTCTCCTGTCTTTCAACTCTTTTCTTGTCTTGCACTCGACTATTGTTGAATGAAAGAAGAAAAAAAAATTGTCTTTTACTCGATGTGTTTGGAGTCTATTCCGATTGTTGTATGTGAACGACACAACGATAGAGAATGAGCAGAGTGCTACCGACCGATGTTATTTCTATGGATTGTGATTTGTTAAATAGAAACGAGAAGCAAAAAGAAAAAAAAAAAGAGAATAGAAGATTTTTTTTCCTGCTTTCTTTCTTTATTAAAAGTAAAAATTTCGAGTAGGCTTCGGCCAATACTACGTAATCGGACACTACCTATTAAGTGTTTAAACAAAACTCGAATAACATCAATGTTCAAGGATGACAAATCCGAAAAAAAGAATAAATTTCGAATCAATCAAAAACAAGAGAAAAATCAACAAATTTTCCTTCTATTTATTTATTATTAATCAAAATCGATTTTGTTATACGTGTTTTTCTTGAAACCAATTCCATTTTGTAAATAGTGAAATTACAAGTAATATCTATTTTTCATATCATCATGATGATGTAATAACGTACATTTCATCATACATTTGATATTTCATAGCACACTAGCAAAGATATATATACGTATATATTATTTTTTTTCTTTTGTAAAATAAAATAACAATCAATCGAATGACGAGCGTAACAACAACACAAACAGCATTATGTTTAATACCACCCGACAATGTTTGGGAACAAATTCAATCGATTCGTTCAATACATGACAAAGCTTATCCACGTTGGATGCCACATATTAATTTAATATATCCGTTTACACTAGAAAGGAATTTTGATAATATTAAAGCACAATTAGAACCGATTCTTAATCGAATAAAACCATTTCAAATTCAATTTGATCAATCATCATTTCATTATTTTAAACAAAGAGAAGATGAATGTACATATCATATAAGACCAAAAATTAGTACAGATATTGTTGAACTTCAAAAATTAATTCAAAATCAATTATTAAATTTTATTAAAAATAAACGTATATTTGAAGCACATCTTACACTTGGTCAAACAACGATATCAAAAATTTCCGATGTTCTTATTGAAATGAAATCTATATGGAAAACAATTGAATTTACTGTTGATCGTGTCTATATGATTAGTCGAGAAAATCATCCAGAAAATTTATTTACAATTAAAAATGAAATTCTTTTATTAGGTCAAGAAAATGAATCTCTTCCTCCTGCAATATCTAATTCAATGATAAATCCAATCAAATCATTACCAATAAATTATCTATGTATTATTTTACCAAATGAATTTTCTTCATATCTTCTTCATTTATTTGAAAAAACATCATTTCAACCATTTAAACCATTTCGAATTATTCTTGCTGAATATGAAAATGGTCCTATCAGTTCGGATTTACGTTCGAAACTTGAAACAATATCAAAATTTACACTTGATTTTGGATCAGATTCAATTGATTACGATCAAACAACATCACGCGTTTTTCTAAAACCAACTGATATAGAATCAATTCGTCAATTCAATATACTTGATAATAATAAATATGATGGTACATTAACTTTAGGAGAAATACAAAAAAATGATTTCAATAAAATTAGTGATCGGTTTATGAAAAGTTGTACATCTGATATTTATAAATTTGAAGTTGATCGAATACATTTAAGTGATTTAAATGGACGATTAAAATTTATTTTTCGTCTAAAAACTCACTAATTTTCATAATATTGGATATTTTTTAAATTGATAAAATAAAAACTCGCAAAATAATGCATTTTCGATAATTTTACAGTCATTACTAGAAATTTTGCTATTATAAAATCAGTTATATACGAAGCGTTCTTTAACATAGATAATACTTCGATGAGTAATATATAGAGAAAAATCTATTGATGAGTAACAGTGTATCATCACTTAATCAGACGTTTGTTCGAATTAACATTTCTGCTCTTCACATCATTATAAAATAATAGGTTTATACGCAAAAATCATAAGAAAAGAACAAATATTAATAATTCAACAAAAGGGAAAGCATTTAAATATAACTTTAAACGGAGAAGAGATCGTATTGTCCATTTCAAAATATAATGTGCTCCAGTGTTTTTTCAATAACTTGAGAACGCAAGCAGCTAGAGATCTGTGGTTTTCATCAATCGAAAGAGGAGACGGGGGCACGTCTTTTTCTCCAATATTGTATAAGACGAAAGTCATTTTAAAACCAGTAATTTCTGTAAAACACGACAAAAGGTGCATGAAAACGATCTATCATTTCGATGAAATTTTGATTTTGGCATGTGATCTATAGAGAAGAACTTCAGATCAATAATTCAAGATCTAATTGGAATGATTATCTTCCTCCATCCTAACGTTGAGCAAATAAAGTCGTCTATTTGCTCGCATAAAAATTATGGAATTCTTTTGATTTTTAAGCAAATTTTCTTATTGTCAAAATTTCATCTGAATGACAGATTGTCTTTGTACATTTTTTTCGATGTCTTGCAAAAATGACTGATTTTAAAATGATTTCGTCTTATACAATATTGGAGGAAAAGACGTGCCCTCGTCTCCTCTTTCGATTTGTGAAAACCGCAGATCTCTAGCTGTTTGCGTTCTCGAGTTATTCAAAAAACAGTGGAGCACATTATATTTTGAAATGGATAATAGAATGCAATAAATTATGAACAAATATATCTTTAATTTCTAGACGAGATGAACAATCAAAAGCTTTCCAATTGACGATGATATCTGTTGTTTTTCGATGAACATATGAAGTCAAGTTATGGTTTGTAAATTAATATGCACTATAGCATGATTAAGAGAAGCTTTCGAAAATACTATTAGAATAAATGCCAGTTGTTGATAGTTACTTTTTAGTACAAAAACCAGTTGCTTTTTAGTTAGTGTTGTCGAATGAAAAAAAAAAGTTTGTAATTTTGAGAGCTGACCAATTATCTGGTTGCATAAGAAACAAAGTCAACATGCAAACTATATCATTTTGGCTATGAATTTTATGTATTAATAGATCAATTGAACCCTCGTTCTGTACTGTATGTCATAGAATGTCTTAGAGCTAGATCAATGTGTTAGAACTTCAATAGATATACGAACTTGTGTCATTTTGATTTTTAGGAAGAATAGATTAAATATTAAACTCTTTCTTGCGGTTGGTTTTTTTTATTCAGATTTGTTTTATATCACACACACTGTCAACCTGACCGATACGATAGTTGAGAATGCATGAATGATTGATGAAGGTCTTATAAAGCAATTGCGGAAATGAGGAACATGCCGCTGATGATTATCAAATTTTTTCTCAATTGAGGAACATTCCGTTTGAATACGTCATAAAATGTGTCCAATCTAAGCAAAGTTCACAATACATGATTTGATTTATGATTACAAAATACATTGATTGATCTAATTTGAATCATATCTTCAATAAGAACAAACGAATTATCGACCGAAACAATCATATATATATGATCAAGAGTACTTTCTCGTAGATAATGTCAGCAATAAAATTGAGACATTAGCTTTGATTAGTGAAGGTTTCAATGGAATTGACAACATGATAAAGTTGGATAATAAAATTTCAATATTTACATTCCATCTATTAATCGTTCAATCTAATCAGATAATAATGAATTGTTTGACGATTCGAAAGTATTCACGATCGTAACGAGATTCTTATTCTATTTGTATTTGTGCCAACAATTGTTTTAGATATTGGATTTATTTCTTAATGGAATGAAATTTTTATTTTTTTCCTACGGCAAGAAAGATACTTACCAGTTTCACTTGTTCTTTTATCCAATTTATAATATCATTATATTGTTGATGACAAGTATTATTCTCGTCATTTGATATCGATACTAAAATTACAATTTTGCTTCATTTTCTTCAAGAAAACATTTGTTTTCTTTTTTTTTTTTTTATTATAGTTATTAAGACAATTTATTTCATATTTTCTCATTCATCTTGAAAATATCGTTGGCAAAATAAAAGAGGAAAAGGTATGATTTTCATGTAAACATAAGTAAACGTCATTTATTTTTCTTTTCATTAATTAGCCACCAAACGTTAGTAAAATATTCATATTTTAACTAAGTGTTTCATATTTTTTGTCATAGTAATAAACTTCTAGTAGTTTCTTTTAATGAATGAGTTATTTGATATGCAAATGCATCTTCATAATTTTTTTTATCAATCAATTTTACAAGCATCAACAAAGAAAAAAATCTCATTGAACATTAGCGTATAATTTACTAGTAATACAATAAAATGAAAAAACATATTGCTAAGATCGATATTTAAAAATACACAAATTATTACAATTCTATAATTTATCTATATTCAATATTTAATATAATCAACTGTTACAAGACTGGATGAGTCAGAGTCATGACTCGGACTCAATTCATCCATTCAAAGAAAGCAAATGTTGATAATTCATATCAATCTCTTAATAAACTTATTAGAAAAATCATGTATGTTCCTGTTACATCAGCATCTATTGAACATGTGTTTCCTCCAAGCGGTCTTTTAATGAACTCATATCGTTCAAATTTTCACGAGTTAATATTTGCATTTAAACATTTTTGAAGTAGTGTTTTGCAACCGGCTCGAGTTCGGATTTGAGATCATATCTGACACCCGACTCGATAACATATGAGACTTCAATGTTTCAAAATATTTTTTATTTTTTCAAACCACTATATATAAGCATAAGAATGAAAACCAGTTTGATCATAATGAAGCAATTGTACTTTGAGAACAAGTCGCAGAAGTGGAAAGTGATATTTTGTTTTTAATGAAAACTCATCTGATTATTGTAATGAAAAAAAAGCACTCATGTATATATCCACAGTTATGCCGTTTGGCATCAGCGTTATCAGCAACAAGCAAACATATGCTTAGCGAAATTGATCAGATTTTAGAAGCAGAGAAACATCAAATGAGTTTTTAATCACTGTTTTCTTTTTTGAGGAATATGAAATGATCTCTTCTTTTTGTTGTTGTTTATGGAAGAAACTAAATAGTATACTTTTTCATATAAAGTAAAGGTTTGAAAATTGTACTATGACTATGAAAGTATCTGCCGATTGTAGATTAGCTCATGTTCGGGTCTCGTCAGGTACCGAGTACAACCAACCATTTAGACCCGGATCTGAATTCAAAAAATCGTACCCGTATAGGAGATCACTTTAAAGTGCAATAAGACATTGATTTGAATGTTAATAAATATATTTTTTTTTGTTTGCAATTAATTTACTGTAAACGTTCTTTATAAAAATAAACAGAAAAACAAAAAATAACTTGAATCAACTCAAAGCATGGCTTGACTTGCCCAATTCTACATCAACTATTATTGATATCGCTTGCCTTCTATTTCAGACTAATGAAGAAATCAATCAATTTTTCCTTTTATGGATGTAATCAATCACATATAACTGTTCTATTGTATTTCTCTCAAAATTGATTCATATATTTTGCTTTTACAAGACGTGTTCTGTTTTTGTTTTTTTGATTTCATATATTTTTGTGTATCAACATGGTGACAATAAAAACAAACTGCTCATGAGAATAAGACAAATCGAGACATTCTTTAAATATATTTATATACATACAACAAACTCCAAAAAGAAAAGAAAGAAAGAAAGAAGGAAAAAAAACAATCGAATGCGCAAAGAATACTAAATTAAATAAAGTGTGTAAAGATCAACAATAAATTTTCAAAAAAAAAGAAAACGAGAATCAAATGAAATGAATGAGAAAAAAAATCTAACGGAAAAATGTACACTGTACACCAAATAACAGACAAGGCTCGGATCAAAGAAAAGGATTTAAAATGTTTTCTTTTTTTTTTTTCGTATTTGTAAAATATGGACACAAAAATAATAATAAAAAAAAAATTCATATTGACTTACTGTTTTTGCACATTTAAAAGAAGAAAGAGCAAAAATAAAATAAAATTTTTCTCTTTTATTTTTTTTTTGTATTTTTTTGTAAAACTGGGATATATATATGTATATATATATTTATATTATCCATAACTATCGTCAAAATTTTCTTGGATAAACAACAGTATGTTCATGTTCACTATCAGAATATCGTTGACTATTATAATGACTCCATGGATTTAATCTTTCGATATTATTATATCGTTGTGATGGTGAATAAAAATCATTCAATGGTTCAATTATATGATCTAATGGTGTTGATGATATAGGATACACATAATTAACAGTTGGTATCATTGGTTGTCGTCTCATTGGAGGTGATGGTGGTAATATTATTTGAGATGGTAGTATACCTGTATCGATTTTATATTGTGGTTTACGTGTTCGAGGCATTGGACAAGGTACTGGTTGTACTAAAGAAAATTCATCTTGTGATGATGATGATGGTAATGGTGTTAAAAATTTTCTTGGTAATGGTAATGGTGGTTCAAGAGTATAATGATGTTGTTTATCATTTATTAATGGCCACATTAAATCATCATCTATTGTTAATGATTGAGGATTCGATGGAGGAGATGAATAATAAAGATTTAATCGTTCATCAAAATCATTCACTGTTGAATCTATTTGCTGTTGTTGTTGTGAATGAGAAGATGATGATTTAGTAATAGATTCTGATGGTGGAGATGGAGGAGTATCATGACAACGATAAAATAATATATAGGCATCTGGTGTACATACACGAGATGGATCTAATTCGGATACAAGATGATCATCGTAACAAAACCATTTTCCTGTTACTGGATTTTTACAATAGGCTAAAATTTAAAAATAAATCCAATAAGATATATCTATAAATGACTAGAATAAATAGTATAGACGGTAAAATGTTTTCATTTTAGGGTAGGCTTAACATTTTTTTTTTTAAATAAAACTTGCATCTGGAAGTTAAAAAAAAATGAGAGAAGATAAGTTTTTCTATGCCATTTAGATGAAATATAAAAAATGTTTACGGTTGAAAATATTTAATAGGCATGTAATCTTAGTCACTGAAGATAGCAAAAACTATTAACATTTGTACAAGAATTGTAATACACTGCTGAAATCTATCAATCTCATAGAAAGAAAAAAAGAAATGTTTGAGCCTACCTTAACCTTGTGCCGCTATTGTTTATAATAAATATCCTGCTACGAAAATTGCTAATAAGGGAACATTTTTTATCGACCATGCTGATTCCGAATATGACCACAAGAAATCTTCTTAGGCCTTTATATACTGTTTTTCTAGAATAAGAAATATTTTGCAAAAATCGTTTTTGATCTACTTAGATTATAGAGTATATTGATTTGTCTCTAAGTTAATAATCTTTTCTGTTATTCAGAAATGATTTTTGAAGAAAATAATATCATCTTGAAGAGTTTCACATTGAAATGTATCTACAATATGAATGAAAATGACTATATCTTCTGCAAAAAACAACCAAGTGATTTGAAACAGAAAAACTTACTTTTTTTCTAGGCAATCTATAACATTTTCTCATATAGAGGACAAAATTCTGAAGTAGTAATTATTTCATTTCTTACCAAATTGCTACCTTTAACGCTAATGAAAAGATCAGCTTGATAGAGAATTTCAAGAATTTAATCAATATATTAATAGGACTATTTTTATCTTTACAAATGAATAAATATAAAGACAATTAAATAAGTTTACGAAGACATTCTTTAAATTTTATATTAAGAAAACGAAAAAAAAGAAGCAAGGTGATTCTATTGAATAATTCTTACCAGTATAATGTCCATTTGACATACTTCCACGATGATTACAAACAGCAAATAGATCATAAAGTCCATATTGTTTTTGTTGTTGATAATCAATCAAATCTTGTTGATCATCATCAGCTCCACTATCATCATTATTTAATTGTTCATTATTTTTTTTAGTTGATAAAAATTTTCTAACATCAAGACCAACAAGTGGAAATTGTACAGGATAAACTAATTTTGAATTAGACATTTTTGTTTGACAAAAGCGTTTTAAATGTATAATTAAAACTGGTGGTAATGTTGCAATTTTTAAATTTTTAACTGTTCCATTTTCTTTTCGACGACAATGTGTACACATCCATGCATCATCCTAAATAAAATGAACTCTTTCAAAAAAAAAAATTTAAATTATTTATTATTATTATTATTACATGATTTAAACTTTCTGATTGTGTAAATAATGAAAAACAATCAGCTAAAGATATTAATGATGATGATGGTTGATGTAATGCTGCACGAGCTTGTGCAACTGATTGATGAATATCAGGTTTATCATCATTAGAACCCCATTTTGATATAAATTGACCAAGATATTTTTCATGCCAATTAGCATATACTTGAATATGTGATGGTCCAAGACCAGGACCATCATATGCATCAAGTATTTCAACAATTTTTTCAAGATAAAGTGGCCATTGTATATCATAAGGTATTGGATATTCTTTTTTTATTGTTTCACCAATTGTTGATTGATATTGATCAATAAGTGATAATTGAAAAACAACAAATTCTTGTGCATATTCCATTGCTTCATCACGTATCATTGATCGTTGAGCTTTTATTATTGATAATTGTAATGCACGATAATTTGATTCACGTGGTACACGAACAGCTTAAGAAATTAAAAAAAAAAGTTAAAAATCAATTGAAGAAAAAAAAAACTATTTTTACCAATTGGTGCACCAAATCGTTGTACAAGACCAGAATTAAGTCGTACACGATTAAGTACAAGTATATTAACATATGAATTATTTGATAATGATTGATTTGTAGATTCTGTAACTGATGCAACATGTTCATTACTTTCTGTTATTGATGAAGGAAATTGTATAGCATATATATCATGTGTTAATCGAGACATTGGTTCTGTATCATGAAATACTTGAGAAAAACCATTTTGTTGTTGTATTTCAACAAGAGCAAGCTGAAAAGAAAAGAAAATAGAAAAATATTTTTTTTTGTTTTTTTTGAAATTTCTTTACATCATTCGGATCAAGATTTGATTGTTGAGCAATAGCTTCTCGAACATCTTTAACTGTATTTGTAATTGGTAAACATAAACCAATTTGTAATTGTTTTGGTGATTGATTAAGAAAGACAACAGTTATAAAAACAGGTTTTATAATTTTTTGTGGTATTGGTAATGATAATAATAAATATGGTTCAAATGTTTTACTTTCTTGTTTACATTGATTACAACGTAATGTTGAATGAAGTTGAGCACTAAATGTTAATGTTATTATACTTTGATTTGCATCTGTATAATCTGACCATGCACGTCGTGCTAATTCAACTGATGCAAGTGATGAAGATGATTGAGAAGAAATAGTTGTAGATGAAAATGAATTCTACAAAAAAAAAATAATAAATAAATAAATAAAAATCATATTTCTTTTATTTAAAATTTATATACTTTAGGTTGTTGTCGTATTCTTCCATTAGTAACTAAATTTAATTCATCATGTATTGTATTAATAAGAAATAATAAAAATTCTTGAGCATCATTTTGATCATTACCAGAATATTGTCGATTAAGATTACCAATAGTTGTTTTAAAATCATAAGATAATTTAGATGTTGTATTTGATGAATTATTCCATAATGCTTGAAATATTTGTACAAAAGATTTTGTTACTTTAAAACCATGTGGTTGAGATGTTGATGAATGTTGATAATCAAGTATTGCATTTTTTATATTACGCATATCAATTTCATAACCTTTACGAAGTATATATAAGGCTAATGGTTCTGTATGACATAAACATTGAACAATAGCATTTATAAAACTAAAAATATTAATATAAATTCTCTTAGAGAAATAAAATATTTATTTCCTTTTTTTTTTTTTTACATATGAAATTAATTTTCTATTAAATAGAAATTTAGTCATAAAAAATGACTTAAATTATGTAATCAACTTTTCATTAGAATAAATGGAAATATTTTCAAAAAGAGAAATTAAAATTAGTCAATGTTTGATTAATACATTGTCGAAGGATGTGAGTTTGAATATAATGTTAATAATCTTTTAGTCACTCACACTTCAAACCATTCTATTCTGTTAATCTCTCGTTACTAATTCTATTCTTTTTTTTTTTACATTCAATGTTTTTCTTTCATATCTATACAAAAAATTTGAGATCTTGCAGCATGAATTACAAACATTTAATGAAGAAATCTAATTAAATACGATGATTACGTTAATATTGGAATCGTTTAAATATATATGAGTACTTATTCTTTATCTTAGTCACAAAGAAGATTCGTAATTATTTTTCTTTTTGCATTACTAAATTAGTACTACTTTATTCTATTAGTCGAATATTTACAAAGACTTAAAATATATGTAAAAATATGGTTCCATTAAAATGAAACTACTGAAATTTTAAACACAAGAAATTCAGAAGAAAAAAGAATATAGAAAAATTTCTATTCAAAATCATTCTATGAAGAATAATAATCCATTGAACTTTATTTATAAATTTCTAAAGAAATTTAGCTAATTATTTCAATACAAATATAAAACAGAAAAATATTAGAACTATCTAAGGACAAGAAAAAAACAACTAATCTCAATTATGAATCTTTACTTTCAATCTAAAGTGCTTGAATATGAAATCAGTATATGTATTCTTATTCTATATGTATATTTTACAATAGTAGATCAAAAACAAAGTTAATAATATATTTCAAAATGCATTCTATTTATGTTCTTTATTGTTGAATTTGAACTATATAATTAAAAAATAAAATAACTATATAATATTTTTTTTTTTTTTATTTCAAAGAAAAATAAAGAGAATATAATTAGATTTAAGTATTAGTTTCTGAATAAATTATAACTATGTTTGTAAAAGAATACTGTTTGACCGCAATAAGAACAAAATTTTAAACATTGTTTTTTTCTCTTTTCCTTGATTTTATCTTAATAGAAAAAAAGAAACGAATTTTTACCATGTATTGCCACAATTTTTAAGTCCATATAAAAATGGAATATGTTGAGTTGCAGGTGATAATGTACGTCGAGTTGATTTTCTTCGAATATCTAAACGTGTTAAAGAATTTCTTCGATTTTCATTTAAATTTATTGCATTAGTATTATTATTATTATTATAATTATTTATTCCTGATGTTGAATTTAAATTATTAAATAGAATTGGTGAAGTTGAATTATTTAAATTTTGTTCATTTGAATTATTTACATTTGATATTTGATAATCAGAAGATTTTTTTGTTGATGGAAAATTAATTAAACGTTTTAAACGTGAAAAAAATGATCGACGTGATTTTGATGTATTAGATAAAACAGATTCATAACCAGATGATGATGATGATATAGTTGTATTTGTTTTATAATATGATGGTGAATCAGATTGTATTTGTTCAGTTGATATTGGTGAATATGAATGTGTTGTTAATGGTAAAACATTTGATACAAAATCAAGAGAACCCGATTGCATTGAACCTAATGTACGTATATGATGATGAAGCGTATTATTATTATTATTTATTGAGAAAGATTTACTAGAATAAAAATATTTTTGATAATGAAAAAAAATTAATGAAATATTTTTACCTGCCAACAACATCAGCAGCATCACGTTGTTTTTTGGAATTATAAGAAATAAAATCTGTACTAGCTGCATTAACACAATGTTGAACCATTTTTTTTTAAGTCTAATTTAGCATATAAAGTGCCAAAGAACAAACATGATCTTTATCAATTCATGGCAAAACAAAAAGAAAAGAATAAATAAATAAACAAGTATTAAGTATTATACCACAGAAAAATGTCAACTTGTCGATGATTGATTATAGATGTCATTGATTCATATCTTTTATTCATTTTCAATAGAAAATTATTTTTCGTTTCTATATATAGTTAGTAAATAATAAGTAAATTGAATTGACTCATGTTTTTAACTCATAATAAATAATAATCATATGATATATTATGACATCTATAGTACGTTAACGTATAAGTTCGTTGAATTAAAATCAGAAAATATGCAAAAAGTTTTTTTATGATCTAATAAATAGTATGTGATACTTATGATTTGTAATTTTATACAAATTATTTTTTTTTTAATTGCAAAACTTAGTTGAACTCATTTAAACTGTTGAGAAATAACTTCAATTATTAAAATGTGTATCAATCAAATATACAATAAAATCTATACTATTAATAGTAACAATGGAGAAATTGAATTATGAAGTATATTGTTATATCAGAGCATTAAATAATATACAATCTTACGTTTTTCTTTGATAATAAAGTACTAAAAAATTTTTTTGATTGTGATTTTTTTTTTGAAAATTTTATTGATATTCATTTTAAAAGTAAAGTGAGAAAATATGATGATCAAAAATGATTTTTCTTATAAGATTCGATTGTTATTAAATGCTATCAAAAAAAAAAAAGTATACTAAGAATTTTTCATAAATTTTAGTAGTACTTCTATATGATGAATTACTACTCAATATTGTAAAAATGTTTTTCTATGATTGGTAAAAAAAACAAAATTGTAATTTTCTTTAAATTTGAGGAAACATTTCTCTTTTTTTTTCTCCGAATACATCAGTAATAATTATCATTTTATGATGTGCGACATTAGAAAAGAAAATCTATACTGCCACAAAAAAAAAAAAAAATATTATTTTTTCATACTGTTCTATGAGAATAAGACGTGAACTATGATATATTTTATTTTTATCATATTCCTATTTTCATTCATATATCCAATATTAATTCAATGTCAATCTGGAACATTTACGCCGATAACAGGACGAATAGATTCATTGATGTATGATTCATATGTTCGAATGATAAGTGAACGTGATTGTGTATCAATTTGTCTTCAATATTCATCACCATTATGTTATGCTATATCTTATGAAAATTTTCGTCAAGAATGTCGAATTATAACAGAATCTGTATCATCATCATCTATTCCAAATCAATTATATATTAATTGGCGATCATATATTCGAATAGATGACTCGTAAAATAACTGAAACTTTTTCAGATATGTATATCAATTAAAAACAATAAAATAACTTAAAATTTTCATATCTTTCACTCACATATAACAAGATTCTGAATATCGAAAAGTTTTGTTTTACTTATCTATATATGAGTCCTTTTGTTTTTTTTTGTTTTGAAAAGTAGAATAGAACAAGAAAAACAATAGAGTATATGACTTTCTTTATAATTTGAAAGTACGAAATATAACTCACGTATAAATACAAGCGTGAAACATTCGAACGAGAAAACTTTTCTAAATGTTAAATCGCTTTTAAACCATAACTGTGTGCATCATATAGATTCTATTGAACTATGAATACTTTGAAAAAAGAGTTCGTGCTGATAGCTTATTGCTACTAAGATATTGTATTTTTTAATAGAATGCCATGGCCCCCCTCGAGAAAACTGAGTTTCGAATTTCGACTTGAAACTTTGCATAGAGACACATCTTAATTAGAATAATTTATTGTAAAAGTTTTAGATCTTTTGATTGCTTCTATTCTAAGATAACAGCTGTGGTAACAGCATGTTTTTCACACCGCGCTTTTATACAACGGGAAATTCCGATGTTCTTATTTCAAAATTAGTGCAATCGAAAAAATTGAAAACCTTCACAATAAAATATTCTTGTTGAGGTCTATTTCTATGCAAATTTTCAAGTCGAAATTCAAAACTCAGTTTCTCTGAGGGAGGCGGAGCATAGCATGCTGCTAAAAAAATACAGTCTCTCGACAGTAATAAACTATTAGTCCAAATTCTCTTTAGAGTATTCATAGATCATTAGAATTTACATGATACACATAGTCTCGACTGAATACTAATTTTATACTTAGAAACGTTTCCTAGTATGTTTAATTTATAGAACAAGTGTGTGTAATGGAAAAACAATTGTCTAAAGTCGATGAGACATCATTACAGAAAATCAAAAGTCAAAACTTGATACACACTCAAAAATGAAATAGATTTAGTCATCATCTATTCGATCGCATACTGTAGAAAATTTTATTATCATATGATTAGATTCGAATATTAAAGAATCAAATAAAACTACTCAACATTCAATAAATCAATTTCAACGTATTTAGAATATTTTCTTCTAATAAAGATAGTAATTTTATTCGTAATATTAAGAATTAAAAAGTATTTTTGATTCTTTCTGATAGCTTTAATAATCATAAATTAAAATCTGAACAATGAATTAATAAAATAAGATGTTCGTCAATGTGATACGGATTTAACATCTATTAGTATTGTTTCTAATATATCAGTAACTAATTCTGATGATCTTGATCAATCACTCATGTATTCATAATTGTTAAAAGAAATTCTACTTGAATTAGAACATGATGATACAGATAATAAAGATCTTATTGATTTTTGTCATGAACAATACTCTGATAATGATAATGAATTTAATCAAAATTATAAGAAATCATTATCAATTTGATCGTGATTCTCATTAATAAATTGAACAATTATATTCTCAATTAAATAATTTACATCCATTTATTGTCTATCGAGGACAAGGTATATTAAATAATGAATTCGAAAAAAATGAAGAAAAGTAATGGTGGATGTCTTCTATCATTTAATAATTTCTTATCAACAAATGTAATGAAAGAAATATTAATGAAGTTTCCTCGTCAAGCTTTAAATAATCCTGAATTAATAGCTATTTTTTTTTCAAATCGAAATTGATCCATCAATAGCATCAATACTATTTGCTTTATTAGATAAAATTAGTTATTTATTCTGATGTTGAAAAAAAAAAATTTATTTTCCATGCATGTAATCTTTCGAATTGAAGATATGAAACAAAAATTGAAAATCGATTCTGGGTCAATTCATCAATAGGAAATAAATCAAATACAATTTCATATTATGTAGAATCATCCTTTATTAACTATTATTTATCGTAATATTGCAAGAGTATTAGAAGATCTTCAGTAATATAAAGAATCTATTGAACATGTTATTCAAGTTGTTGATATATCTCACCGTGCTTTTGAATGTAATCATGTTGAAGTAAAAGTGAATCAAGATGATCTCGAATGACTTAAGCAAAAACTATGATTATTTTGCTATGTGTAGAGATGAGCTTTCATTTTTGGTTACTATCGAATGTGTAACTCTCGCTGAATAGATGGAAGCAAATAGAAAAAAAAACAGTATTCATCATAAGTATAAATACTAAAAATAAATAATGTAGTCAACAAATGAAATTGAAACTGTATTGAAATCCTGCTATTGATATCAACAAATGATAAATATTAAAAATAGAAAAGTAAGATTCGAATCTATGAATCTCACATTTCACAATCAAATAAAACCGAAAGAACACAAATAAACCAAGAGAAATACATAGTATCAAAGAAAAAGCCAAACAAACTGATCGAAAAACATTAAGATTGATATCAGTTATAGTACCAGTATCAACAATCACCATGAAAAACATACATAAAGGCTAATAAATAATAGAACTCATATTGATAAAAAGAAGAGAAAAAAAACAGAAGATGTGAAGTATATATACTTATTTTAACTTCAATTTTTCTAAATATTCAAAGATAGACTAATTTAGATTCATTGGCGCATACCTGATAAACAAAAAATACAACTATCATTTTTTTCTATGTTAATACTAGCAATTTCCATCTCATTTTTTTCTTGTTACATCTCATCTGCATAGTAATTCACATGCAATGAATATCTCCAAGTAAAAGATAAAAGAATATCAAATAAGAACATTTTCAAGTCAGTCATATTCTTGTTGGTTGTGCATCTATATTTATCCTAAGATTTCATATCTTACTTCAAATAAAACAGAGAGTATCACACACACATATCAATTATTTTACCAGTGGTCTTTTTCTATTTCAAAATAAGATCATGAGATATTGTCTTCTGCTGTTAACATTGTGGTATTGTGCTGTCAATGGTCTTTTGTATCCAGCAGAAAGTGAAACACGACAAATTAGATCATTAGATGGTCTATGGCAATTTCGACTCGATGAAGATGGAGTAGGAGAAACTGAACAATGGTTTGCTAAACCAAATTTACCTCAACCTACTATTCTTATGCCTGTACCAGCCTCTTATAATGATATAACACAAAATATTACTATTCATCGACATATTGGTTGGGTATGGTATGCACGTGATTTTTTTATTCATAATACAGCACCTCGTTGGGTACTTCGATTTCAAGCTGCTCATTATGAAACACATGTTTGGGTTAATGGACAATCAGCAATGAATCATTCTGGTGGACATCTACCATTTGAAGCTGATATTACTCGATTCATTTCAATTAATGAAAGTTATTCGAAAGTACGAGTTGTTGTAGCTATTAATAATACTCTTACATCTACAACATTACCACCAGGTTATCTACATATTTATAATCCAACTTATCGTTATCTTGAAACTCCATTTGATTTTTTTAATTATGCTGGTATTGATCGTTCAGTTATACTTTATTCTACTTCAAATATCTATATTCAAGATATTGCTATTGATACACAAAGTATTAATTTCGATAATCAACATGTAGCTACATCCGCTATTCTCACTTATTCTATCACAATTGGTGGAACAAATCGAGCTAATAGTCTTCATGTACTCATTGAACTCTTGGATGCTAATGGTATAGTTGTTGCTAATAATACTGATTCTCAATCACGTCTAGTTGTTAATAAACCAAATCTATGGGAACCTTGTGGAATGAATCATACTCATCCTTGTACTGAAGAAAGTTATTTGTATACTTTACAAGTAACACTCTATAATGATGCATCATCATCATCATCATCATCAATGAATGTCGTAGATATTTATCGTATATCACATATTGGAATTCGTACTATTAGATTGACAGATTCAAAATTTTTAGTCAATGAACGTCCATTCTATTTTCATGGAGCTAATGCACATGAAGATAGTGATATTCGTGGAAAAGGATTTGATCGAGTAATTCTTACTAAACATTTTAATTTATATGGTTGGTTACATGGTAATGCTTTTCGAACATCACATTATCCATATGCTGATGAATTTTATCAAATGGCTGATCGATTTGGTATTGCAATTATTGATGAAACTCCAGCTGTTGGATTGAGTGCAACACAATTTGTTTCACAAGCTACTTTAGATCATCACAAACAAGTTGTCATAGAAATGATTAGTCGTGATAGAAATCATCCATCAGTTCTTATGTGGTCTTTAGCAAATGAACCTAAATCTGATGCTCCTAGTGCAAAAGAATATTTTAGTACATTAGCTAATTTTACAAGACCATTAGCAGCAGGTCGTCCTATTACATATGTTATTTCAGCAAGTTATAATGGTGATCAAGGTATTCAATTCTTTGACATGA
This sequence comes from Rotaria sordida, assembly GCA_905250125.1. NCBI lineage: Eukaryota > Metazoa > Rotifera > Eurotatoria > Philodinida > Philodinidae > Rotaria > Rotaria sordida. Next base: position 31,442 of record CAJNOL010001665.1, read on the forward strand.
TTTGTGTAAATCGTTATTTCGGTTGGTATAGTGAACCGGGTCGTCTAGATCAAATTCCATGGTTAGTATCTCAAGAACTTGCTAATTGGCGACGTAGATTTCCAAACAAACCAATATTAATGAGTGAATATGGAGCGGATACAGTACCTGGTCTTCATAATGATCCATCATTTATGTTTACTGAAGAATATCAAAATGATTTTCTTTCAGCTTATCATGGATCTTTTGATAATGTTTCTTCTATTATTCATCCAGATACAGGTTATTTTGTTGGTGAATTAGTTTGGAATATGTTTGATTTTGCGACTGAACAAAGTATTAATCGTGTAGCTGGTCTAAATCGTAAGGGTCTCTTTACTCGACAACGTCAACCGAAAGCAGCTGCTTTTATAATGAAAAATCGCTATGAACAACTTGAATTAATACGAACAATGAAGAGCAAAACTATTCAATAAACAATCAATTCTTTCACTAGTTTATTTGAACTGAATTATTCGAATCAATAGTAGTTTGTAATAAATTTTCGTTGTCATCAATCATAGATATCTTCTTTTTCTTTTTGTGTATATTTTGTCGTGTTATTCAAAGTGTGAACTTCCAAGGCAAAACAATAAATCCTACAGTTTAGTTTACTCCATAAGAAAATTGATCTTCAATAAACTACATCTTATAGAGTGGTATAGAGAAGAAGTGAAAAGTATACAAAGCACGTCAAGCACAATTTTCTTTTTTTCTAACATCAAATTTATTTTTGTTTTTTCGAAATATTAGTATTTGATAGAAATCAAAAATAACTTCTATTTACAATAACTTGACAATTCACATGTTACTCTTATTATGATACTATCGATGTTTACATAGTTCAGTTATAATAGAAACATGGAAGACTCATGATGTATAAGTATTGTTCGATTATACCAATATGTTAATGTAAAAAATATGTTATAATAAAATTAAAGCAAAACAATGATTTTTTTGTACTTGTTACTAAATTAGATTGAAATATGAGTAGATCCTGACATGAATCGACCTGATGAAATATATGATTTAGTGATAGAATGTCTCAATGACATAGAAGAGTGACAAAAAAAAACCATCATCATAAGAAATTTAATTTGAAATTAAGTAGTTATATGTCTTTCAAAAATATATGTGTTTTTCTTCCTGACATATTGTTGTGAAGAATTAACAAGTTTTAGAAATAAAACAAAGATATTGTTCAGAATGAACATATAGGAAAGAAAAATATTTACCAACACTTCTTAAATTAGGTGAAGGAAGAAGTTGTTTTCTTTCATTTCCAAAGTCATTAATATCATAAAAATAGAACATGAGTAATAAAAGAATCAAAGACGACTGAATCATTCTATTCTTTGTCAATATTTTATTACTGTAATCAAACTACAATTCATGCTAGCTTCTAATGAGTGTCGAGCACCAACATGTATGCTCTTTCAATGAAACAGAAAAACAAAACTTTACTATTTTGATTGTATAGTTTCAAAAGAAAATAAAATGATTTAAAAATAATATTTTGACCATGTAGAAGAAAATTTTTAAAAATATTGAGGCAAAATCAGAAGACGCTCAATTATCAGAAACTTACAGGTGTAAATTAGTAGATGGGATGATCGTGTCTCAAAGAAAATACTAGATAAGGGAATATTTAATACAGCAACATATTATCAGTAAAAAAAAGTTATTACACGATCTTCACATTCTCGTAACGTCGAAAACGTTTGGTTATAGTCATCCTTAGTAAATCGAATAAAGATATTAAAGAATTCTATTATTCAACTTTGATGTATCAATTTTATCATTTAAATTGAAGAAGAAAATATATTACTCATTATGTTGGTTTGTCTGTGTCAAAAATTCATTGTATTTATCGACAATATTACTCAAATCGATGTTTCTTGTGAATATAAAAGTAGAATTATTGATAAATAGATATAAAAAAAAACGTACATTTATTGAAATTGAACCGATCTGTGATAATATTTAAACAAAATTTGAATTGATTTCTGTCATAAGCAGGATGTTGAGAATTATAATAAACAGAATATTATCAATGTGTTTGAACGAAAATACAATCTTCTATCATTAATCTGATAGTATACTCACGAATGTTTTTTATATTCAATTATGATCAAAGGTTGAAGAACATAAGATATCGAAATTATTATAAGAATGGACTTTTTCCATTCAAGACATTTTTTATCTACCAGTCTTTGAAGACATATATCATGGAAATACGCTTGTCGAGTTTGAAAGAATCTAGATTTAATAGCCATTATGTTTCAAATGAAAATTGATCTATCCATTTCTTCAACATCATCTTCTTCTTTAGATAATATTAGTTATTATCCAAGCAACGAAAAGCAATACTTTTTTTTTCTATGTATACCATTTTTCGCACTGATAAAACGACGCAAATCGAAGATCAATTATTGTACATTGATTTGGCATTAAACCTAATGATCATGATCAACAAATAAAACAGCTCATTCAATATATGAGAAAGGAGATAGAAACTGATATAAGCCTCTATCAAATAGATATATTAATTACTGAAATGGATGAATTTAACCAAACGGAAAAATCTCTACGGCACAAATAGAAACAATTTCTGACAATGATTGGCCACGAAGAGTTAATATTTATCATCAAGTTTGAGATATGTATATAATCAGAAAAATCCCTTGTTGAAAGCATTATGGATACTCCTTGGATAACGCCTTGGTTTACCTAACAAAACATGATCTTAAATTTTCAAGAACTTATACAGATTTTAAACTAGTTAACTTCGAAAAATAAATTGATTACAAAAATGCATTGAAGAATTACACTCTTATTATTAAAAGTAATGTTCATCTATCACAATCTAACCTAATACAGATTGTTGCTCATTATAATAATATTAATGACGTACTTATAAATCAAAGAAAAGTATGCATAAGTATGCCAGAATTTTAATTGTGTACTCAAAATAAAATGCCGTCATCTTCCACTTTATCATATTCATCTTTCAGTATAACCTATAATAATATAAGCTCGATACATTATTCAATGAAAAATTATTCGACTGTATTATTTTACTATGAAAAGACACTTGATAACGATCAAAAGCTTCTTCCAATCAATCATTTATCATTAGCTGTTACTCACATCAATATAATAGCAGTATATTATAGTCTTCATCGATATTAAGAACCTATTGAGTATAATAGGCAAGTGATTAATATAACCCTTCATTTATTCGACTTAAACCATCCATAAATATGGGACTGTCAAAATAATCTCAATCGATATCAACGAAAATTGAAGCTCATTAATCAAATATTTGACGATTACATTAATTATTTTAGTTAAAGATTTTATATATTATTCTGTTAATATATATTTCTTAATAAAGTCAATCCATTGCTTTACAAAGACAAGGTTCTTCTAATGACAATATTTTTCATATTTTATTTAAAAAAAAAAAGATTTTACCGATTTCAAAAGAAAAGAAAATTATTAATAATTCATTGTTGAATTAATAGTATCCTTTTACATACAAATCAACAAAACAAGAACTGAAGTCATTTATTAAAAATATATTCGCAGTTTTCAAAATCTTATAATTACAAGAATTAACCTACATAAATTTTAAATTATCTATATTATAAAAGAGCCTACAAAATTATATTCATATTATCCTAAACTTGCTTGTATTTATTAATATCTAAAGCCCGTCAATTTCAACACAAATCATTTTCTCTCATATGTCTTTATTAATTACAATATGTCACTTCATTTCCATCTGCTTAATTATCGTATCACTATTGAGTACATTTAAAATCAACCAATTAAAATTCGACAGACATATACAGGTAGTTTAATAGGGTATTTTTTCTTCTCGTTCTTTACATAGGCAATGAAAGAAAATTAAACCACAATATTCAATAACCTCATATGTTACTAAACTATTTTAATCATGTATGAATATTTCATCTTTATTATTCTTATTATTTTCATTTCAAATGTTTCAACAATAAATAATATTGATGATATATATTCATTAGAAACATGTAATATTCCAGAAGAATTCTCATATATAACACAAGATGAATTTGATATTCGTTATGGTGGTGATGAAAAAAATTTTTCTAGACCAGTTGTTTTTCGTCAAATACCAATGAATAAACAATTTCTTAATATGATTCAACTTGATTCAATACTTCATCGTTATGGTAATAAATATATAACAGTAACAACAGCAAATACATATTCATATCAAAAAGAATATATTAAATTAAATGATTATATTAATTTACAAAAAAAATTATCAAAAACAACACAATGGGGAAAGTAAAATTATTCAAGAAAAATTTTTAAATACAAAAAACAAAAAACATTTTTTTGTTCTCTAGTGAAACTCTTTATTGGTTTGGTGATGATTTATTAAATGATCAAAAATGGCTTAATGAAATTCTTCAATATTATAAATCACCATCATATAGTGTTGGTGATTTTATTCATCCATCATTAAGTTTTGGTATCGGTGGTCAAGGTACTGGTGTACCATTTCATTTTCATGGTCCTGGTTTTCAACAAATAATATTCGGTAGAAAACGTTGGTATTTATCTTTAGAAAAACCTTTATTTGATCCAAATGAAACAACAATTCAATGGTCAATTGAAAAACGATTTACATATAAACAACCATTTATTTATGAATGTACATTATATCCTGGTGATATTATTTTTTTTCCTAATTTATGGTGGCATGCAACATTAAATTTAGATTTTTCAATTTTTCTATCAACATTTTTAAGTTTATAATTAATTTTTAATTTAATAAGAAACAGATAATTATTAATCATTTAAATAGAAGACATATCAATAAAAAAAAAAAACAGATATTATTTTAATTCTCCTTCTTTTTTTTCTTCATATTTCAATAAAATATATACCATGACAATTCTTGGGATTATTTCGATTATCCAATTTTTTGGGGACATATGATTAAGTTTAATAGAAAACTTATGAATAAAGCTAAACAAAATCTTCAATATATTTTCAATAATAACAGAATATTAATAATCTAATCGATTTTCGTTTCAATATAAAAACAAACCTATCACGAAAAAAAAAAATAGAAACTTAAACATTTTAATGGAATGATATCATAACATCATACGATTTATTGTATTCCATATTGTTTTTATATCTATACAGATGTTTTTATTCCCATGATCACCTTATTATCTAATAGACATTATTACAATCGATCGCAATCTAATGAATAGGTTCATTATCTATTAAAAAAGAACCTAAACATCAACCATGACTCAAACGAAGTACTTCTACGTGTAATAATGTATATCTCACAATGAGTTACAATTTCTTATTACAAAAAAGAAACACATTCTTATTGTAAAATATTTGAGTCATCAAATACCATTACTGTCTAATAGATCATATTTTCTTTTTTTACAAACATTGAAGTATCAATTGAATATGATGACATTGTTGGAAACAAAAGTTTTGTTATTAAAATCATTTTTACCTTTTATATAAATCGGTTTTTTTTTCTAAACCACACAGTAGGCAATATTTTAATTGATATGATAGACAAATTTCTTTTTAAATTTGCACATTAAAAACATCTGTTTCTTAAAACATTAGTGTCATCGATAAATACAAATTTTTCTTCGTCGTACGTTTATTATTATTGTTATTATTTTTCTTTGTTAAATTTTATCTTCTATCATTTCTGCATAACAAGTACTTTGAAATAGATATTTCGTGTCATCATTAAATAACCAAGGGGGTCAAATTCTTTCTTCATTTTCTTTTTCTAAAAGATAGTCACTATGACAATCAATAATCATTATTTCTATTGGTTAAAAAATATGGCAAGCATTAGACATATCATCAAGCCTTTATAATGATTTTTTTTTTCTATTTACAATCTTTTTTATTTGTCGCTTTTGTTTTCTTTTTTTTTTGTTGATTGATCATTATTAATAATAATAACAACAACAACAACAAAAAAAAAAAAACAGCTGTTTATCGTACTTTTATTAGACTATTAACGAAATTTGATCTCTCGTATTTTTTACACGACACTAAAAAAAAGAAAAATATTTGCAAACGTTTTTTTTTTCTTTTTTTCTTCCTTCTAGATTTTTTTTTTATCGTTTACTTCTCTCGTTTTTTTTTTTCTTTTTCTTCTTCTCTCTCTCCCTCGCTTTCTTACAAATAACAAAAACACAAGAAAAATATAAAAGCGAATGTTCACCTCGTCTGACCCAAATTTGACCGATTTGGATTTCGAACTTGTGGACGAATTACAACAAAATCAATTTTTAAACGAAGCAATGATTAAAGAATTATTATCATCATCACCATCATCAACATCACCATATCGAATTGTCAAACCATCGTAAGGAAAAAACAAAAATTTGTAAAAGTTTTTTCATTTTGTTGTTGTTGTTTTTTTAAGAAGTACAAATAAACGTAGTGGAACACTTCAATTACGAAGACAATTAGTAAATGTTTTGAAAATTTTATTTTTATTTATAAAAAATTTTGTTTTTAAGACTGATGATGGTTTAAATAAACAACGTACACCACCTAATTCAACTGGCACTAGTTTGTCACCATTATCAAGTTCATATTTAAGTCGATTGTCATCATCAAATGACAATAGCCCAATACGAACAACGAATACAGTACGTATGTCATCACCAGTATCAAATAATAATAATAATAATAATGGACTATCAACATCGGCAAAACAAGTAGATGCAGTTACTTTATTACTTAAACAGACAATTGCACCTGCACAACTTATACAGGTAAAAAAGGTAGTGATATAATGAAAAGAGAAAAAAAAGAAAACGAAACGTTTATTGCATATCTTTATATTTATAAAAGTGCGTAATGTTGGCCTTAGTTAGAAGAACAATGTTTGATCGTAGCGAATATCCTAATTTTCTTCAAAATATTAAAGTATTAATATTTTCTCTTTTGAATAGACTGTTCAAACTCGTCTTGAAAATCCGACAAGATATCATCTTGAACAAATGTGTCGTAAACAAAGTTTAGTTGGTGACGAATCATCTACAACAAATCAAATTGTTGTAAGTCCTTGAAAATAAATTTTTTTCTATGTCTTTTAATATAATTTATTATTTTCTCCTTCCTACAGTCATCTCAACCACTTCAACAAGACGCATCATCTCCAGATAGTGAAATAACTTCTGAAGTAAAATTTTCAATAAAAATATCATTTGAAAGTTTATAATTGATTTCTTTTTTTTTCTCTCTCTCTCTCTCTCTCTCTCTGTAGATGGATGATCAACTTAATGATGATACAACGTGTGGAAGTATTGATAGTACATCATGTGGAATCAATATAACACCTCGAGTAAATTAAATATTTTCTTTTTTTATTTTTTGAAACAAAATATTTCATTTTAGTTATCAACAACAATGACTGGTGATCATCCTGGTTCAATATATCTTTCATCATCAATTTCAAAAGATTCTATGGATAGTATTAATCATCATTCATCATCTTGTCCAACAAATATTTTAAGTGCTAAAGCTAAAATTGGTTTACCATTAACAGAAGATGAAATGCGACTTGTTTTACGTGATCGTCAAAAAAAAGATAATCACAATATGAGTAAGATGAAATGAAAAACAATAATACGAATTTTTTTTTTTTGAAAAATCTTTATTCTTTATAGTTGAACGTCGTCGTCGATTTAATATTAATGATCGTATTAAAGAACTTGGAACTTTATTACCTAAAGGAACTGATTTGTAAGTAAATATTAGACTAAAGTTAAATTTAATTAATTTGTTCTTTTTTTTTTAAAGAGATAGTAAACAAAATAAAGGTACCATATTACGTGCATCAGTTGATTATATAAGAATTTTACGTCGTCAATATGATAATGCATCATTAGTAGACGAAAAATGTCACATGCTTGCAGAGCAAAATTTGGCATTACAAGAACGAGTTCGAGTAAAACACACAAAAAAAAAAAAAAAAAGAATAAAGATTATTAAAATTTTCTATATTTTTTTTCTTTTATAAAGGAATTAGAAAAAAAATGTTTATTAAATGGTATTCCAATTAGTTCACCAACAAAAACTTCACCATCAATAGCTGTAACAACATCAAATATTGTTAAACAAGAACCATCATCATTATCATCATCATTCAATAATTCAATAAATCCATTAGTACCACCATCAACACCAATATTTGGAGCAATTGATACATATCCACCACTTGATTCATTATCATCATTTGGTATTGTTGATGAAGATAGTAATGAAAAAACAAATACAAATGGAAATACAAATAATAATAATGTTGATCCATTATCACCATTAGTTCATGATCCATTTTTATCTTCGACATCATTTGGTTTTGATAATGAAATGGATATTGGAGGAGTCTTTCCGTAAAATGTATAGAAATGCATGCATATGCTCAATTATAAACTGGCTTATATGTATTTTTTTTTTCTTTTGTTTTGTATAGATGTGCAATGGGTTTTCTTTTCGTGTATATATTTATATATATATATATGTATTGATGATGATATTTGTCCTTTATTTTCTTTTGCCTTCGATTGCAAAACAGTGCTTTGTGAATTTGGTGCTGCTGTAAAAAAAAATTTATGACAAATTAATAAAATAAGGGGCCTTGTGTTCAGTTTTCTTTTTTCTTGATATTTCTTTTGACAAAAAAAAAAAAAAAAAAAACAAACCCAAACGCACATCTACTTTTTCATTTGTGTGATATACACATTTTTCACTTTCTGTCTTTTGTATATATTTTATTCTTCCTTTCATACTGCCCAAAATTGTATTTGTTTATTGTATTATTATTATTATTATCATCGAGTACTTGTATAGTGTACATTTTTCCTTTTGTTTGTTTCTATTCTTTTCTTTTTCTTTTTTTTTTGCTTTTGTTTTTCTATATGAGGAACAGTTGTGCTATTCTCTGGTTGTCATTATCTATTTATCACCAAATCATTTTGTTTTCTTCCTACTCATTATCATCATCATCATCATACTTATTTTATTGTGAAAAGATATACAAGACATTGTGCATGATATTAGATACTCCAATAAAATTTAATGAAGCAAAATATAACGTCTCAAATCGTATTATCATAGGTTTGTTTGTAATTACGAAATAATGTCCTATATTTACCGTTATCCTATATTATGATCGATAATATGAACTTAAATATCAATGTTTCGTAATACAATTGATTAATTATTGTCTTAGTTCATCACTCATGAATGTCGATTATTGATAACCTTTGGAATTGAATGATATCAATGATGTAAAAAAAAAGAAAAAGGAAAGAAGGAAAAAACAATAAAAATATCATTAGTGAACAAATGGTCAAATAGTTATTTATTCAATACATTAATTAATGAGGCATAACTTATGAACGGTCAATAATATGTTGTCTTTTTCTTTTTTGAATGTAGAAATAGAAGTTATATACTATCGAATAGGTTTTTATGGTTCAATTTGTTCTTTGATCAATTCGATATTATTCTTCTTGATTCTCAAGAGAATAACTAGTTAAATCTAATTTAATTAATTCATCAGATAGAATGCCATTGTTTCGTTCATTAATCCTAATATAAACAAAAAAAAAAACAAGGTTAAACTACGAAAAAAAAAAACGATAAAAAGAATACAATTGTTGACATGTAGTTAAACAAAATTCATAAATATTCTCTGGTTGTGATCGAAGAATTTCACGTGTTAAATATGTTAGTAATTCATCAAAGCCAAATGGTGTACGAAGATGTGTATTGGATAATGGTGGCGGCATATTTAATCACATAGCAACAAAGATATGTGTCATTATTGTACTTATTATTTAACATTGCGTCTGAGGTATTCAGATTGACATTGTTTCAACAAAAGTATACTCTTTGCATCTTTTGACATTTCTTTTTATAACAAAATTATAATCTGTCGACAGGAAGAGTCTGAACCTTGAATTTTCCTTTTTGGGTAAAGAAGAGGATGGCAAAACAAGAAAATTTTCTATCTGAGATAGCGTGTAATTAAAATAACAATATGCTATATATAACATATATATATATATATATATATATATATACTTCCATCTGTTTGTTTTCTGCATGGAATATAATACAATAAATATTAATGTACAAAAAAGAGAAGAATAGATTAATAGAAAAGACAGACACATACAGAATTGTAATTATAGAAGAAGGATGCATAATTCCGAATTAATCAAGACTTAGAAGATGTAGTGACAATTTTTCTCGGAAGAATTTTATGTTGTTTGTTTTCTTCTCTATTTATGTTTTGAGAACATCGTTCAATTCAGGAATATCTTATACTTTAAAAAAAACAGACTCGATTTGACCTTTTGACCTTTTAAGAATGAAACTTATCTTCATATCCATTTCCAAAAAAAGTTTCTCAATACTTCTAATACCAAAGATGTTTACACTAGCAACTATTTATTCATGAAGATCATGTTTTTCATCAAGCAACATAAATCGAAATTTCTCTGAATTCGATTTTAAGTCTTTAAAAATCTTTTTACATTTATAAAACTGATAACATTTTCTAATGGAAAATGTATTTGCGAACTCATTCATGAAAAACTCGAAAGTATTTTATTGTTTCTTTTAACGAATAAAAACCGTTAATAAATACCAATTATAATATACTAAAGCTTGTTAAACATTAAAAAAAACATTAGGATACATCACTAAAAGCAAATATCAGAGACTTCTTCGGTTAACTACGATTGTATATTTATTTTTTTGACTTTTATCCATAGTTCCTTCAACCAAAGTAGAACTTAAGTTTTGACCTTTTTTGAAAAATTTTGTATATATTGTTATTCATCCTTTATTCGATAGACATAATACCTATATATGATATTGATGTATGATTATGTAGTACAGGTCACCTACAGCTTATAATATTGATATCGTTTCATTAACAATGAATAGAAGAAAAATAAAACATGGTCACCTTTTCAACGATCATATTAGCTTGATTTTTACTTTTTCATTTGGTTATTGGAAATGGATGAATACATTGATCAATAGAAACCGTATGTCACATATTACTATCCCACGGTATGAAATCAATTAATTCTTTTCTTTTGTTATAAAAGATTGAAAATGAAAATAATTGAGTGATTGATGATGGGAAGAAATATACAGCTTGTTCTATTAAAATCTTTTTTCTCTTAAAAATATTTGATTATTCATAAAAGAATGAATTCTGAGATGTTCATATGATTAGATACAGCAGAAAAGCACTACAAAATGTTATGAAAAGGTTTTGGAAATAGGAGTGTTACATTTTCCGTTATTTTGACTTCAACTTGCCAAGTAACAAGAGGTATGACATTCCTACTAGGAGGCTTTAACAGAACAAGCTGTACCTTTCTTCTCATCATTAATCGATTATTTTCATTTTCAATCTTTTATAACAAAAGAAAAGAATTAATTGATTTCATACCGTAGGATAATAATATATGACATACTGTTTCTATTGATCAATGTATTCATCCATTTCCAATAACCAAATGAAAAAGTAAAAATCAAGCTAATATGATGGTTGAAAAGGTGACCATGTTTTATTTTTCTTCTATTCATTGTTAATGAAACGATATCAATATTATAAGCTGTAGGTGACCTGTACTACATAATCATACATCAATATCATATATAGGTATCATGTCTATCGAAGAAAGGATGAATAACAATATATACAAAATTTTTCAAAAAAAGTCAAAACTTAAGTTCTACTTTTGGTCGAATGCGCTATAGTAAAAACAATAAATTCTTTCAATTATTAATGCAGTACAAATTAGAGATGGGCACGGTTCGATTCGAACCTAAAGTCATATAGTTTAGAACAGTATTTCGATATGTAATGCAAGAAAAGTGAATAAAAAAAAAGCATGTCATAGGTAGAAATGCAACTGTTTTCTTAACACGAATAAAGTAAAAATAAATAATAACTAGAAAAACATGAATTTATACATATATAATATTAGTAGTACTTTCTCGATTAGATATACAGATTAAAGTTACAATTTAGTAATTAGTTAATTAATATTAATGGAGAATGTTCTATTATATCCAAGGCATCGTTTTTTCAGTTGAGCCTTCTATTATAGAGGAGTCTTCAATTATATGAAAAGGGATTTACACAAGGAGAAAACAGCATACTTTGAGCTACTCCGTTGTACTTTGATCTACTTTAAAAGGTACTGATAGATATTTTTAAAGTATTTCGTATAATGTTAGAGTATACCGTTTTCCTCTATGATTTAGATAACATCAGTCTAGAATAAGACAATTGTTATAATAAAAGTTAAACAGTTTTAATTATCTCTAATAGATTTTCAAAATTTTTGTCGGTTCTGTTCTATTCGGTTTAAATTTCAAAAAATCCGAATCGAACCTATATCTGGTACAAACTATCGATCTACAGAGCAGTTACATTATTCAATTGGAATAGTTAATTTCTAAATTTCGATTCAAGATAAAACAAACTAATTTCTATGCTAGAAATCACACTAAACCATAGAAAATCTTCATTAATAAGATTAAAAGTGAAGGCTTGATTTGTAATGATTTTTATTGACTTTCTTAGCTTTCAAGAATTGTCAATATTCCTAGTGGTTGCTTTTGGTTTCTTATGATTTTACTTCATTTCTAAGCATATAATTTCTATTGATTCACAGTAAACAAATACAAACTAATTTCCAGTGATAGAAATCGCGAGAAATTTGTTTGTTCTCTGTTGTTTTGATTCTTACATCTGGCAACACAGTATCGTAATCAATATAAACAAATAACATAATGAATTCCATGCGTTTGTTATTCAATGTTAGTCGAGTCTATGAATTTTAATAGAATTTAAATGTATCTTATTCTTACAAAAATAATCAATAGAAAAGATATTCATATTGGTTTAGTTTTTTTTTTTCGCAAAAATGAAATGAAGATCATTTCGGATTCGAAATGATCTTTTTGTAGTTAATAGAATAAAATGTTTAAAAGAATTTCAATTAATATCACATCTTTTTAAACTTTATAAAAATTCTTTATTTAACTGTTTGATGTAAATACAATATATTAAAGAAACTAAAATTTCGAAATATTGCACATGTAGATTGATGCAAAAACTAAACAGAAAAGACTCGTCACAGCTAAATTGTGATGACCAATGTTGAAACAATTATTTTCATGTAAATATTTCAGTATAAAGAATTGACTGCTTACTTTATCCTACAATTGGATTTTTCTCTTAAATCATTCCAGAAATAGCCGTTTTTTTTTTGTTAATAAATTAAATATATAACACAGAGAAAGAACTAGAAAAATTCTAGTTGAAAAATTACTTGATGTCAAAACATATCTGAATTTATCTCTATTATCAAAAACATCTTTCGATGTAAATGAGAAGTTCAATTCGATTGTTTCTAAAATTATCCAATCTCATTGACATCATAATAGTGACATTCATCAGAAAAAGTCATAGAACAATTTTCATTATCCTGTCCTACACTCTGCAGGACATTATCACTCAGTCATCCTGTTTTACAGGACAAAGAACTTTTCTGTGTCCGGTCTGCAGAACGATCTTTTCATTGTATTTTTGGCAAGGATAAAAAACTTGTCCGTATATGAGGTACGATTCTAGCAGAAATGAAATGAACAATAAAAACGAAACACACTTGACATTCGTAGAGTGAACAAAGCAATAATAAAACAAACATTTAGATACAAGATTCAAGATGTAATCAATATAAACACACGGACGGTGAGAAAGGATAAGTCTTATTTTCATTGCTTTTTCTTGAAATTCTCATATGAACGAATAAATAATATGTTACAAATGTCATCTGATGATAAACATGTTCATCTTTGAGTAAATGTCAATCTAGTTGAGGTAAATAATCTTTCCACCGAACCAGTAGTCACTGATATGGCATCTTTTTTTCTGGATACTATTAATAATAATGGAACATCACAACAAATTCAACTACTAGACTAGAACTTCATTGGATCACCATCAGTGAGGTAACTTTCATGTCCTACAGAACTCAAATATCATTCGGCAGATCCTGCATCCTATGACGTTCATAGACATTCATGCTGAAGATAAATTTCTCTTTTGGTTTCAAACCCCTATGATTCAGTGATTAAATTTGATTCTCAAAAAATCGTTTGTTATGACATAACCACAAGAGAGTAAGTTGTTTCCCTCTTGCATAATCACGAAAAAAATCTGATTTGTCACGAAATAGAAGTAATCAGTTTTTCACGTTGACTTTTTCGAAAGTCACCAAAATCGACAAGATATTCAAGGAATGAGCCTACTTTACTTTCGCCAATAGGCAATGTTCCAGCCATTTAATTATTCATACATCATTCTATATCATCAATGAAAAGCATTATAATTAACGTAAGTTCATAATTTTCATTTTAATATAATCCATAATATATTTTCATTTTCAAATATGAACGAAAAAAAATCTATTTCACATAACGCACAACAATAAATAAACTTACAAAAAAAAAAGAAACCAAAAGAGCACAGAATGAATTATTTTCTATACATTATATTCAATAAAGAGAAAACAAAAGTATAAATTTCAAGTTTACTATCATAAACAAGTGTTTAAAGCAACGAACGAATTTGTTTTGTTTTTTTTTTTTTAAATTCTTTTAAACAAATGTATTCGTTGGTGAACCTTTAACAGCTAACATTGATGAATTTGTCATTTCATAAAATGGTTGTGCTGTTGTTGTTGATGATGATCCTGTTGTTTGTCGTATTAATGGTTTTGGTTCAACATAATGTCCTAATTGTGCAAGATCAACAAAATTTCGATTCAAATTCGATGATGTTGATATTTGTTTAAAACGACGAGATGGATATGATATTGATGAATCACTACATGTTGATGAATCTTCTGTTGATACAGTACCAGTTGATGATAATAATGATAGAATATCACGATTTGTTGTTCGTGTTGAATGAACACTTGGATAACGATGAATATCTAATGTAACTGAATGTTTTAAATGTCTAAAGAAAATATATAATAACATAAAAATTAATTAATAATAAAAAAAATGTCTTACTTAATTAAATTTGATACAGTTCTTTGTTGTGCACGTGAAACATTTTGTCCATTAACTTTAACAATATAATCACCTGGTTTAAGACCACATCGAGCTGCTGGACTATTTTCAGTTACTTTTCCAACAAATGTTGGACTATCACCAACAACTGTAAAACCAAATGGATCATTGATACCACGTGATATAACAAACTAAAGGAAAAAAACACTTTTTTTATTTTTCCATAATAACCAATAATCGGAACATTTTTACACAAAACATTTGCACACATTTAATTCGCTTGAAAGTATTTCCAATGAATGAAAAGCTATAATTTTATACTCTTTTCGAATGTGGACTTAAAAATGAGCTAACAGGTTTTTATTTACCCTATAAGTTTCGTTTCCTAGAGTAGACACTTCTCTACAAAATGTGATATTGAACGAAGTTCTAGCTTTTACTCAAACATTTTGTAGGATAGCTTCTCACCTATAAGCTGATTAGCAAAAATATGTGGACAAAAAAAAAACCATTAAGAATAACATACTTGATGTTCTTCTAAATCTGCTATATCACGATTAATTGCAGTAACATGTTTTTCTCCATGATCAGGTATTTGTTTATGACGTAATTCTCCAATATCTTCTTGTAAAATATAAAACCAACCACGAATCTAAAACAATAAAAATTTCTTTTTTTTAAAAAAAAATTATTTTTTTGTTTTTTTACTCGTTGTTTTTTTAATGTATTTTTAATTCCAAATGATAAACAACCTTGTAATTGCATATCATTTTTTTCTTGTTGATAATTATATATTGAAAAACATAAACGTTTATGTAAATCATCATTATTTATTTCAAATGTAAATTTTTCATTAAATATAGCTGAACCATTTAAATTAGGTACAGCACGTGTATTACATTCTAATGGTTTACGATCAGGTATTAAAGTCATTTTTATTAAAATATTTGATGAACGTTGATTTATAGCTTTTACTCGTATAACTTCAAAAAAAAAAAATAAACAAAATTATTTTGAATTCAAAGAAAAATAAAAAAAATTACTTTTTACGGTTAAATGATTATCCGAAGTAATTAGACTTAATTGAATAATACCTTAAAAAAGAAAATTTTTATTTTTATGAAATATTTTCTTTTTGAAAAAAATTTTTTTTTTTACCTCGATTTAATTGTAAAGGTGATTGTTCATTCATATTTGTTAATTTTCTTGTTATAGCTATACGATGTTTCTCAATTGGATTATAAGATGAATAATTTTGTGAATTTGAACTTGTTGTTGAATTTAAATTAGGATCAATTTTTTCTTGATTATGTAATGTTTTATTAATAAAACGTACAAAATTTGGTGAATCAAATAAACTACGTCGTCGATTAAAATCGCTTAATGGTGAACGATTCATTGATAAATGAAATTCTAAATCAAAATAAAAAAAAAGAAAAATTAATAGAAAAATATTCTAAAAAAAATTATTCAATCTCAATTTATACTGATTAATTTTAATCGTTACTAATGAATAGATATTCATTCATTACACACTTACCATGTCAATTCGTCTGTTGTATTGAATAAATGATTGTGTGTGTGTGTGTGTATAACCCACCACTTTCGACCGTTTCTATTCAAAATATAGATGATATATGCTACTGGTTTTTTTTTTCTTCTCTCTTTTTCGTTTTCACACTGTGTTTGTTTGTTATCGGAGAGAAAAGGAAAAAAACGAACGCCGTTGAACTTCATGATCGGTCAACGAGAAAAAAAAATATATATATGTAGACATACTAACGATTGACGCCCAACGAAAATAAGAAAAAAAAAATGTAACAGCTAGATCAATTATGTAAATGAAGACATCAACTGTTGCTGTTGTTTTTTTTTCTCTTGAAAAATGTTTATGAGAATTCTAACGAATATGTGTCAATATGGATTAATTTCTCACGATTATTTAGGAAACTCGATCATAATTAACAAGTATTTGTTAAAGAAAATATTCGTTTGTGTAGTGAGTGAGATTAGTAGCTAACGAATATATACTAGAAAAAAAAAATTAGTGATACGATTATTGATGATCAAAGAATAGATAAACTGATTTAAATCAAAAGTGATATTTGTTTTTCTCTGATATGATACTTTTGATTTGTTCTCCCAAGTCTTCAAAAAACGATCTTGATTCAAATCACATGAAATTTTCAGAATATATTGGAACTATAGTCGAGAGATACTATGATAAAATTTTTGGCCTTCTATTATTATATTTTATTTTTATTTTTTATGCAGAGAAACAAGATGATAAGTTCAATCTGTCAAAAAATGGTCATAAATTTAATAAAGTGCTTGTTTTTTATATCACAATCAAACAACTTAATTGACATGTTCTTTCAAAATAACAAAAAAAAAAAAACAATTGACTACAATGAAGCTTCTTCAAGAATCTTGGAATGAGCAATAAATAGAGAAAAAGATTTCTAAAAGAAACATATTTTTCAAGCTGAGAGGGTATCAAATAAAAAAAAAAACACATATAGTTTATGAAAGATTAGACCTCGGGCTATTATCTCAATTTTGATTTGTTGGAAGAGAAAATTCTTCTTGATGGATATGAAATATTATTTTTTGGACATACTTCTCGTAATAACACTAGTAAAACAACATAAAAATGTTAGTTTTTTTCTTAGTTATTTTGTTTTTTTTTTTTGTCATTTATATATATATCTTCTATATAACTGAGATTGACTGTTTGTATATTGAAAATATTTATTTTACTAAAATTATTAGTGTTTTTTTTCGCTCGTTTGTATATTAAAATGAATAAAGATTGAAAGAAAAAAATAAACAAATAAATAAATAAACAAATAACATAAGTAACTTGATTAACATATACCTATGTAACAGTCCAACTATTCGCAAAGATCTTAAGGTAAAATTTTGTTTTTGTTTTTCGTGACTAAAAAAAAAAAATGTCTTTTTCGTTCATTATTATCTTATTAACTGCATTATTTGTTTCTCCATTGAGAAAAAAAAAAGAAATTCAAGTATAAGATCTGAATACGAACCGGATTCGCTGAAGAACGTACGATAGACGGAAAACAAAACAAAGAACAAAAATAATCAACATTGAATATAGTCGAATAAATAGGACAATAAATAACAATAGTATTTTTCTTTTTGAATAGCTCAGTAACGATGAAGATCTCGCAACCGAAACAAAACAAGCATATAAGCACACTTAAAAAAAAACAACACAGATAAATAGTCTTTTTTTTTTGTTTTTAGTAAAATTTCGAATTAATCAACATCCATAGAAGATTGTTGCGCATTCTGTTGTTGATTTTGTTTCTTTGATGATGATGATGATGATGATGATGGTTTTTTGCCTGAGGATGATGAAGGAGGTGCTTGTTGACTTTGCTGTTGTTTACTATTAGATGGTGGAGCTTGCTTTCTTGAAGCATCAGCTGATGCATCTCTCGGTAGTTCAACTCTCGGTTTTGGTTTGTTCAATATACTCCAGCATTCTCTTTCAAATGCCTATAAGAAAATAAAAACATGAAGATTTTATTTCTCTAGTTTTATTACTAAAAATAAAGATGCATAAGATTAGTTTGCATAATAATTGAGATCAAAGCTAAAGAAGAAGTTTTTTGAATAAATCGGACTACGGAAAAGAATTCATTTATTTTTGAATATTCAGAAAATAAACTCTAAATCAAATACGAAACCGTAATCAATTCCAAAAATTCCATCAAAATTATAACGAAATCTGAAAATATAAACATAGTTGGAATCACGATTTGCATTACACAAAAAAGAAAAAAAGCTACTACTACAATTTATGCTAGATTAAATATGTAAAACACAATGTAGCTACTCTTGCTAATCACACGGAGATGTTATTGATATATGAAGTTTGATCATTATGACAGCCTCTGACCAGTCGAGGCCCATAGGTTAGTTCTGAACCCCAATTCGACGGGCTCTAGTAGTCTTATAAATGTGTAGGGTATGCTAGTCATCGAATGTAAAAACCGAAAAAATGTATCTCTATCTTCTGGGTGACTATCCAATTTTGATTAGAAAATTTCATTGAAAGTATCAAAGTACAGTTCGATTCCGAAAATTTTGAACCCGATGGGTTCTACTGATTAGCGCCTATCACGATCTGTGACGAATGCAAATTTTTACCCGATATACTTCAAAACACTTTTTAGATTGTGTATCACAAAACCGAGTAAAACGAATTTTGACTATTCAAAACAAACGAAAATCAATCTTGAATCGAATAATAGAAATTAGAATAATGAAGAAAATTTAAACTAGTTCTAATTTTATGAATAAAATTTTTATTTAGAATCAATAACTTACATCTCGTTCTTGTTTGATTTGTGCACAAAGTACAGCTGGATCTTCTTGTTGTCTAAGTGTATTAAAACGATTTACTGTTTGATCATACCATTTACGTTTTTCATTTAAAATTCTATAAATTTTATCAATATCATTTTTATCAATATGTGAATATCTATCACTAGATTTTGTTTGCCAAATTTGTATAGTATCTTCAATTTGTTTGAGTGATTTAATAAAATCTTGCAAATAATATTGACGATTTTCAGCTTCATTATAACGATTACGAATTGGATCACCAAGATTCTAATTAATAAAAATAAAATATGAAATTATTACAAAAGAAATATTTCTTTTTTTTTTTTTTTACTATACTTTTAAAGCATTTAATCGTTCTACATAAGCATATTTATCTTGATGCATTCCTTGATCATATAACCAATTTTCAGTTGTTCGTAAATCATTTAATAATTTTTGTCGATTTTTATCATCAGAATATTTTTCATATTCACCACCATCTAATTTACCACGCATATCATAAACATATTCTTCAACAGCATTTTTTGCATCAGAACGTTCTTTTTCTTTTTTATCATTGGAAATCATTTCACGCTATAAAAATATATTTAAAATAAGTATTTCTTTTTTACTTTTTTTCATTTTAAAATTGTCTCTTACTTCTAGTTCAATTAATCGATCAAGTTCTTGTTTTGTTGGACCTGATACACGAGATATTATTGGTAAATCAATTCCTTTTCTTGATTTTGTTGTTGCTTTTTTTGGTTCATTATCATCATCATCATCATCATCATCACCACCATCTTTATCTCGTTGACTATCACCAGTGGATGTTTTATTCTTTAAAAATAGAATTCAAAGAAATGAAGGAAAAAGAAAAGAATAGAATAAAACGTACTTCAGATACTGGTTCATTTATTGTTAGAACATTTTGTACAGTAGTTTTTTCTATTCCTCCTTTTGTATCCATAGGTTCTTCTATGTGAAAAATGTTTTGATTGAAATTTTTTTTTTGCTTTTTAAGAGAAATTCTTACCTATTAATTCTTCATTTTTGTCAACAATTGATGCTTGTGTTATATCGAATATTCCATGACGATTAAGACGAACTTTAACTTTTAGTTTTGATGGTGTACCATCAGGTTGTGATCGAATTTGATCAATTTTATATTGACCTAAAATGATTTTTTTGTTTTCTTTGAGTTTTTAACAAATTCCATATATATCTAATTTAGAGTACTGCAAGTCGTGGATCGGGTACGGATGTGAAAATTAACAATTGGTCGAGACACAAACTTCATTTTTAACAGTACATGTTATACAAAAATTTGAAAATATGTATTTTTTTATTACTACTGTCTAACAATGGTATCCTTGATCACATATTATCAGCAACATGTTAAAGTAATGCAACTTACGGGTTAGGCACCCGTACATGGGTAGGAATAAGAAATTGACGGGTGTGAGTAATCCTCTCCCTCTCTCCGACACACACAGAATATAAAAGCCTAGTGTTCGACCTCAACATAAAAAAACAATGTAAGAACCTTGGATAGATTAGCTTATTGCTTCTCACTATTCAATTATAGCTTCGTTTATGTGCTTAATTTCTTTTATATTGTATATATTTTTTAGCTTTAGACAAATCAATCTTTTTCGCAACCGAAAAAATGTGTATGCGTACGTACTGCTTAAAGATAGCTGTTGGAAAACTATGGAATAGGAATTAGGCATGTAATCATATCATTCTGCTAGATTTTTTCTCGTTATGGATTTATGTGTCGTTGAAAAACGAAATGATATTAATTTTTATTTACTTGACAGAAATATGAGCAAATCCTTTACTTCATATCAGGCTTCATGTAGTATGGGAGATAAATGAACATATAGATATGCAAAGTAGTATAAAAAACTCATAACTTTGTCTATTTAATCGTATAAGACCAAGATAGAACTGACAGTCAATCTCTGATTTCACACAAATTGGTTACATATTTTGATATATCAATTGTTAAACACTTCTATACTTGTAAGCTAATGAGAGCATAGCTATAATACAAAACAAACAAGAAATTCATTGGACTTCTATTTTGTGGAGGGAAGGTTTAGAGTTGTATGCGTATAGTACTCTAATCTAATTGAACATACCAATACGTGATTCAGAAAATGGAATATCATTTGGATATGAATAACGAGCTGAAATTGTTAATGGTTCTTTTTTATAAAATGAAAGTATTTTAGTTGATGGTATAACATTCCAACGACTAAATACTTCAATTTCATTATCTTCATTAATTCCACCATGCCATGATAATGTTATTGGATATGGTTGACAATCTTCAATTTTAAATTCTTTTACGATAAATGTTGGACTTAATATAGCACACATTAATGTACAACCACGTGCAACACTTTCATCAGCATTCATTGTTGTCATTGGAGGTTTACGAAAAGTATTTTGAATGATTTGTTTAACAGCTGGAATACGTGTTGAACCACCAACAATTTCAACGGATTCAAGATCCTCAGTTGTGATTCCTAGTAAACATAAAAAAAAAGCCAAAGAAAATTTAGAAATTTTAATCATTTTATCTAGATTTTCTCTTCTAGAGGCACGATTTAAAACTTTACGAAATCAATCACCTATTTTTGACAGCACAAAATACATAATACGTCGTACAATAACTTCAAACTTCGGCAGGAATCAATCCGATCTTCGAAGAAGCGCCATCTTCTGAGTCCTATTTTTGTTATTTTTTTTTCAATTATTTTAATCTTAAATGATAATTCTCGCTTAAAGAAACCGACCGAGTTCTTAAATCCTGATTATAGTTAGATAAAAAAAGAATCAGTTCAATGCATGTATTTATATAAGTACAGTTGATTATTTATAAGAAGATATTAATCATTGTATAGCCTTCAAAAATTCTTTATCCAAAGGAAATATCGAGTTTTGTATAAAAATTTTCTAGAAAATTATTTTAATGAAATTTGTAACTTTAGAAGAGATTGATCAATATTATTTTGTTTTCTTTTTTACGTATTTTTGTGTTTATGATTACTCTTATTTCATTATTTGATCATCCATATTTTTTTCGTATTCTATTTAGTAAATATTTAACTTGTAAAAATTTTATAGTTAATTTGAAATAAAATAAATACTTAAAGTATAACAAAAGTAATGGCGAATATATTTCAATATTCTATAGAAAGTTAGAGGAAAATTTTCTTTCTATATGTATTGATAATAAAAACAGTACTTAATATTTCATCGTTCTTCAACAAATATAATATGACAATGAAGTTTTGATAAGAGCCAGTTGTCATAATATGTGATGACAACATTAGATTAAATTGTCTACGTTGTGTATAACTTGTCTTAATCTTATCTTTATTCTTCTCTTCTCTAATATTTAGTTGTCTATATATGTTACTAGTATACAAGAAAAAGTCGTGGCAATGAAACCAAAAGAAAATACAGAACTAAGTCTCATTAAATGTTTGATTTAGTTATTCATACACAATTACATTTCTTAAAGACAAATAATGAGTCGAAAGTTTTGTAGACAAAATATTTGACTAGAAAAGAGTGAAAAGTAGTGTGGTGGAATCTGAATTATGATGGAGAGTCATTGTGTGCTGAAAAGGCGCAAAATCAGAAAAATAGCTTTTTTCCTTGCGATAGACTGTATGAAAACTTTTACTGGATCTTAACAGTTTGCAGAAAGTTTATCGTTCTGTAGAGAATTATTTTCTGTATCTTCCAATATATTCGATGAAATTTTGTAGCATATCTCGAAACAAGTTTCATTTGAAGTTTTTACATCCAAAAAAAAATTGTTGAGTCTTTTCAAGATTCACTTATAGCTCAATAGTCACAGAAAAATTTTAAGTATATACATTCTGAAACAGTACAAAATTCTGATTTTAATATAATAACTTTTCACTCTTTTTCAATGCATTTAAATACGTGAAAAATAGTCAAATATTTTCTCTTGAAATCGAATGGAAGGACAGCTGAAAGACAAAGATAAGATCAAAGCAAGGATACACAGTGTATACAATATGACCTAATTTTATCGCCACATATTATACTCTCTTATCAAAATTTCATTATTATAACATTAGTTAAAGTACGATGCAATATATAGAACACTGTTGTTATTATCAGTGTATGTAAAGAGAAAACTTCTTACAAAATATCTCCAATACTATTTTTTTTTTTTGAATAAGTCAACTTACTAGCTTCTTTAAGAAGATTTGCAAGTATATTTCGTATTCGATCAAATAATGGTTTAGCTAATTCTTCAAAATCAGCTCTCGATATTTTTCCACTAACATCTTTTTCATCAATAAAACATTCAAGTGAAATTGGAATTGGTTGAACATTACTAGACATTAATTTTTTAGCTTTTTCACATTCAGCACGTAATCTTAATTTAGATTTAACTGTACTATATGAATCAATTTTATAACGTTTTTTAAAATCATTATGCATTGTATCCATTATAATACGATCAAAATCTCGACCACCTAATGAGAGATCAAATGCTGTTGCAATCATCTTTTAATAAATGAATATATTAATTTGAATAATTAAGATTAATAATAAAATAAAACCAATAACATACTTTTAATTTGCCTTTATTTAATGCAACAACAGATGCTTGTAATGCTGTATAACCCATATCAACAAATGCAACAAGACGAGGTTTTTCTGTTTGTTCTGGAAGATCTCCTTTGTAAATACCATAACAAAGAGCAACTAAATTAATAAAAAGAAAAAAAAAAAAGATATTTTCTTAAAATAAAAAATACATTACATATTTTTGAAATTTATATTTAAAACATGATTATATAACTCTAAGCAGCAATGCAATTAATAGAAAATTTTATTTGTTCATTGTTTTCTTTTTTTCAAAAAAAAGAAAACAAATACTATTCAATAAAATGATTAGAGTCTATTTAAAATAAGTAATTAAAGTAAGTATTTGAAAACTATACAGCAATAAACTCATTCATAGAATCGAATATAACTATATCGTTATGAATAGACATATTTATTGTTTTTTAATGTTCTAAGCAAAAGTTAACAATCCCATACTTTCTTATTCTGTTATTAAATAATATCTTTATATGAGCAAGCAAAATATTTTTTAAATCGATCGTATTACATCATAATACAGATAACGATGAATCGTCATTTATAATCTCTTTGTTTCGAAGAATTTTAAGTTCATCTATATACGTTAGAAATCTAGTACTTGTCTTTATATCGATCATATAAAACTCATATTTATCGCATTAACGATAATGTATTTTCTTTTCGCGAAGTATAACGTAAAAATATAAAGGTGATTATGACTTATTTAAAAAAGAATATATATTTTCTAGATATTTCAAAATAATTTCACATAAAAAGTAAATGAAAATAAAAGAATTCTTCTGTAATAAGAGTATTATATTTCTTTTTTTTTTTTGTTGATTATTTACAAATGAGATTTATATACGAACTTACCAGCTGTTGTTTCATTAAGTAATCGAAGACAATTCCATCCAGCTATTTGTGCAGCATCAAGCATTGCACGTCGTTCAGCATCAGTAAAATAACAAGGTACCTTTAAAAAAAAAACTCATTTTCTAAATTTATTTTTCTAATGAAAAGATAACTTACACCAATAACACAATCGATAGGTTTTGTTGATGATTCTGTATTAGTGATATGTTTTAATTTAGAAAACATAATACCAGCTATTTGTTCAGGTGTAAAACGTTGACGTTCATTAAGATAATTTACCTGAACAAAAAAAAAAAAAAACCAGAAATTTTGTTTATTTTTATTTTTAAATTTTATCTTTATTTTACTTCAATATTAACTGAACCACCTTTGCCTTCAACAATTGAATAAGCATTAAGTTCTTTTTCTTGTTGAACATATCCATCAAGATATCGACGTCCTAATAATCGTTTAAAATTACAAATTGTATTTCTTGCATTAGTTATTTCCATTGCTTTTGATGCTTGACCGATTGCACGAGTTGATTTATCAAATGTAACATAAGTTCTAAAGAAAATTTTTCTTTTCTAATTTCTGAAAAGTGAGAAAATCATTGAACATACGGAGTCAGACGATCGGAATATTCATTTGTAACTATTTCAACACCACCAGCACGAGCAACACCAATATAAGATGAAAAATTGCCCATATCAAGGCCAACAACCGCCTAATTGAATAAATTAAATATTAGAAAAAACAAAAAAAAATTCATTTAAATTTACCATGTTTATTATATTGAGATTACAAAATGTAAAATGAAATAATCTATAATTGATTTAAAGAAGATACTCTTATATCAAGAAGATAGAAATATATACAATAAATTATTGATTGACAAATTTGAAGTAAAAAAATACGAGCAAGGTAGTGAAAATGAAAGAATTTTCTCGACTATTCGAGAATGAGTA
>CAJNOL010001666.1:5245-34930 GCA_905250125.1 Rotaria sordida
TCATCGTTCAGTCAGGTGTTGAGAGAATCACAAAAGTCCAAACTCATTATATTAGGTTTGGATCATTTTTAGCTATCTTCTAATATTGCGCATTACTGTATAACGCTTTAGATCATTCTCCAATCCTTCATCGATATATTTACAGCACATACTCCAAGTTGTATATAAGTTATTTGTTTTTGTATCTTTTAGATGAAACAATTGTTTAGATTTTTCAGTCAAATTCTATTGCTACTCGTTTTCATTTCGTCAATAAAAACCACACATGCAGTGGTTAACTACAAGTTAACATCAGTTATGATGGACTCTACAGGTAATTTGTCATTGTGGGTTGGTAAACGTCAAGCAAGCATTGACATCTATGTTGATTGGTGTAATAATTCATTGGGTCCGTTTTTTGATCTTGACATGGACAATGTATGGAATCGTAGTATGGTCCCATTAATAACATGGGAAATAACTGATTGTAATCATAGTGCTGAAGACGATCCAGGAATAACGAAAAGAATTAATAACAATACTTATGATCCATATATTAATCAATTTGGTGATCGTCTGAAAAAATGGTTGGCTGGTCCTGATGGCATATATGGAACTAACGACGATAGACGTGCATTTGTGCGACTAGGTATGAAATTTAATGAAATAGCATAGTCTGACAGAAAAACATATTCTTTATTTGTCATGAGAAAGCAGTATTTACATTCCTACTAGGCATGCACCAAACCCAAACTGGTTCAGCATTCGATATCAAACAGTCCACGTTTAGATTCGAGTTCGGTGCATGCCTAATTCCTGATAAACGCCAACAGAAGCCTGAGCCGTTTTATGAAATATGCTGTATTTGTCGGACATTTCTTTCCAATTATAAGTATTGAGTATTCGCTACGAGGATCATGACATAATGATAATCCAAAGTGTGTCACTTCAGTGTTTCATAAAAAAAAAGATGTTTTTTCTCTCACTTTCACTCTCATTACCGACAGCATTCATTTTGTCTGTTTTAAGTAGTAGTGAAGGATGTGCAACTTGATAATATTTGGATTCTCTGAGCACCAGTCGTATAAATTTTTCCTATCAGTCTTTCCAGCATCCTTCTCGGCAGACATTTGTCTTTTTCACATCGTATCGAAAGGCGTTCTTCCTATGTTTCTTCTATTACTGTAAGTGATAATATAGCTTGTCTTTTCCAGATGGGAACAAATGGACTGAGTTCGACTATTCATTGAATAGTCGATTCTTCTTAATGAGACATAATAATAGATTGAAAAGAATGAAAATGAGAAAATTCATTTTTCTGTAACGTCGCATACTTCACATTAAACATATTCTTTTCAACTTTATTACGACCCATCTCTCTAAATAAATGTCATCAGCACAAAAAACTCGCATTTCATATTTAAAAAGAAAAGAAAATGTAAAAGAGTCTGATAATAATTCAAACAATATTGTAAATGATAATACAACCAATATGCATGGCATATGTCATGATTACTGGAAACCAACAATACCATCCTATTCTGAGATGAATACAAGAACTAGAGCTGTTTTTACTATACGACCATTTGTCTATGGGAAATATGCACCTGATCAAAGTGAAAGTTTAGAAAAACATCAAGAATCTACTTATCATAAAATAGCTGTACAAAGTTTATCATTTAGACAGCAAGAAAGATCAGTAGCACAGTAATTATTTAATGTTAGTGAATTTAAACGTCAAGAAAATCGTGAAGTATAGTGAAGTAACAGATAAACAAGCCTTAACAAAAATTCGTGAATCAAGAATTATTTCAATTATGGTTGATGAAGGCACAGATATAAACTATCATAAAAACTTATCAATTAGCATACGTTATTGTAATCAAGATACAGGCCAGTGTATTCTTGCTCTGCATTGACCTTGCCTGAGACCGATACAAGATGCATGATGCTTTTTTAGAAAAATCTGCTTACGTGTAATATTTGCACTTTCTAGGTGAGCCAACACAATCATATATTACTTTATTAAAAATAAAAGATAAAGATGCACAAACAATATTTGATATGATTGTTAAAGAATTACAATCTCATGTGAAGATATACATGAAGTACAAGAAAGTTTATTAACATTGAGGTCATGATTCAATTTTATTAATCGATCATCAATTAGATTAGCAAATTGTAATGATATTCAAACATTATTAAAACATCTGCAATTAACATTAATTCAACCTAGTGATACACGATGGTTATCATATTCTCATTCTATTAATGCTGTCATTCATTGTTATGAACGATTAAGTATTGATAAAATTATATCAAATATAACAGCTCGATTTGAATCAAATGTATTTAATATAATCAAACAATAGTACCCTAATGATTTTAATAATGACTTATTCGCCGAATGGAAAGTATTTCGCAAATATTTATTTACACAAAAATAACAACAAACATATACAATTTTAACACAACGACAACAATGTATTAATTTAGTAAAAAATGGAATGATAAGAGACATGTATCCACAATTATCATTAGCTACTGAAATATTTTTATGTGCACCAATTAGTACAGCAACAGTAGAACGTGATTTTAGTACAATGAATAGAATATTAACTGATTTACGATATCGTTTAACAACAGAACATTTAGAACAATTAATGAGAATATCAATAGAAGGACCATCTGATTTAAATAATGATCTAAAAGATTTAATTATTGATTGTTAGAACAGAAGAAAAAGTGTAATGGTGTTGTAAAAATAATGAATAAAAGTCTGTGTGCCTTTGCTATATAGAAAAAAACATGTAGCTAGCAGCCCTCCAAAAATTTCAACCGCCCACCCGAAAAATTAAATCTAGACAAAACACTATACCAGTACGGATCTAAGATTTTTATGATACGGCATAATTTTGATCAGAAAATATATTTTGAACTTCCTTCGAGGTGGTATTTCATCATTGGATTTCGTGAGAAAGTTTTCTCAAAAAACTACCAGTGTAAGCAACAAGGTTGTTTCTATTTTTAGGTCATGAGATGAATGGAAATTGGTATTCGTGGTCAATAGGTTCAACTCCAAACGATTATGTTTTGGCATGGCGTCATACTTATAATATATTATTAAACAAAGGTATAGATGCAACAAGACTTCAATGGGTTTGGAGTGTAAATCGTAAGGACTATGGTCAATATACTGCAGAAGAATATTGGGTTGGAGAAAATTATACACATTGGCTAGGAATTAATGGATTTAATGGGGGCTCAAGTGCAAATTGGAGTAAATGGGAATGGCCAAATGAAATTCTTGATAATATGATGGGTCGATTACACAAGTTATCATCAACAAAACCGATGTCCCTGAATGCATATGCAACAGTCGGTGTACGAACAGGAAATACTACAGATGTGCAGTCAAAAAATGAATGGCTGCGCCAAATGTGTGATTATATAAATAACAATAACATTAAAATGGCATCTTATAATAATGTTGACGGACCTAACCAGGATAATATGGTATTTGGTGGTACACACGGTGATGTAATTTGGAATAATTTTAAGGCATATTCAGCCTATAGAAATTGTTTACAGTCTAATGATTGGATAGAACCAAACATTACTAATCCAAGACTTATTACTGATGAACAATTTGCTGGTAGATTCTCAACTGGAAAATGCATTTTAAAAAATCAAGATACTATAAAAATATTCATGATTTCGTTATTGATTTTTGTCTTTTTGAGAATGTAATTATTCAATAAAATTTAATATTCAACTGTGGTTTTTTTAAACTAGAAAATCATGATCTGATTCATATGAGATTGTGAGTAAGACTCGCTAAAAATGTCCAAGGAGAGGTATATTCATATTCTAATTTTTACATCTGTTTATCTCACAGATGAACTATGTTGTCATATCTCTATGATCAACTAACTATTCTCCTTTCTCTAGTTGCTTTTACCATTCTCTCGTCGGTCAGTTATTATCAACAAAGAAAAATTCGAAGAACGATCCAATGGTCGATACTTGGACGTGATTGAGGAGGTTAAAAAGCGGACAACTTGTTCTTGTTGCAGTGTTTTGTTTTGATAAAGTTTTTTTATATTTGATGATAACTAAGTTGAGCATGCACACACGAAATGTTTATTAAGTTTATAAGTAACTACGATGTAGTTCAGGTGAAGGCAAGACATCATCATGACTATACATAGCCGACCGGTCGGCTTAGGATTAGGTATGCACCAAATCCAATTCCAATTCTGGAATTGGATTTGATTGGATTTGGATTTGACTGGAGGGTGTGGGTGTGGTTAAGGAGAAGATGAATCCACATCCCCGCCGACGCCCACACTCCACACACCCACACCCACGCCCACACCCCACCCACACCCACACCCATAGGCGGCGCAGAGTTTTTGGATACGCTGAATCTCAGTTTCAGAGCATGGGATCCAGATGAAATTTATGGAGGATGATATTGAGCCTAAATGATGAGTTTTATTCAAAAACTTTTTGCGATCGAAGTTTGCGAAAAGATTTTTAAAAATCTTATTGCTACCCCTAAAAAGTTTTTTGCTTTTTTGTAGTATTCCATTTTTTAAAATTCAGTCGTAATCTACATCGAATTTCATCGACAGATTTCAAATTTCACCTAAAAATATGCATCCGTTCAGGAGTTATAACATTTTGAATCTTTTAGAGATGGCTCAACAATTTTCACAAAAATTCAAAATGTTATAACTCCTAAACGGATGCATATTTTTAGGTGAAATTTGAAATTTGTCGATGAAAATCGATGTAGATTGCGACTGAATTTTAAAAAATGGAATACTACAAAAAAGCAAAAATCTTTTTAGGGGTAGCAATAAGATTTTTAAAAATTTTTTCGCAAACTTCGATCGCAAAATTTTTTTGAATAAAACTCATCATTTAGGCTCAATATCACCCTCCATGAGTTTCATCTGGGTCCCATGCTCTGAAACTGAGATTCAGCGTATCCAAAAAATCCTGCGCCGCCTATGCCCACACCCACATCCACACCCACACCCCACACCCTACTATAATAAAGACGATGCTTGGGAGCATAGATTTATATGAAAATTCTCACCCAAATGAAATCATTCACTTAATAAGCTTCATATTTTTTTGAAAAAGAGGGTGTGGGTATTAGACTTCTCTGCACTGACACTCACACCCATACCCATAGTCTTCAATGTATTAGTTTTCTCATGATTTTAGTACCTAGAGCCTCGTTTACAATGATTAAAAAAACTACGTAGATCTATTTATATATTTTTATTATTGAGTCCTTCACAATGGAATTATTTGAGTTTACTTCCAACATCGAGACTGGACAAAAAAAACCCACTCTCATTATATATTTTTCTCTCGTCAAACATCACACAACACTTCTACGCATATTTACTTTTCATTTTCTACATGAAGGACTCATAGAACGAAAAATACCGCATGTAGTCTTCTGAAAGCTATTATTGTCAACACATATAATTACTTTGTTTTTTGCATTCGCCATCCTACGACAAAACTGCATCGCACGTGTACTTTAATTTAAACTTAAATTCGCTAGTACGTATGTATGAGAAATCAGTTTCATGATAATTAGGCAATAATAGTCGATGTATTCAAAGTAAATTTAAACTTCAAATCGAATAAAACCTTTCTTTAAATAAAAATCATGTAGTCACAATCACTTGCTTATGTTAGTGAAAATCGATGATGCTATCAGATGACAATATATTTCATAGATGATTATAGTTTTTCCAAACGTCAAAAAACCTTACTTAAATTTATGTTATGACGTCAGTCTTATTCATCACTATAATTGATCTGCTAGTTTTCTCAATTTGGTCTGAGTTGCATCATACAAACAATAAAATGTAAATTCTCTATTGGGGACTCCTTTGCAATTACTTAAATCTTTCTTATAAAAGCTTCATTGCACGTATTAATGCGAAATTAACATCATTTGTTTTTCAAACTAGTTAAAGTCAATGTTGTGAATATAGTGGCTTGTATAAAACCAGTAATAACTCTTCCATTGCTAATATATTTGATGAAAGATCTTATAGTGATAGTCGATCCCAATAACGGAATTAAATTATTCGACTTTCGAATAGAATCATATACAAGCCATATTCTTTCCACATTCAAGTTTTCACATTTCCTTGTTTGATTTTGAAAACAAAAAAACAATAGGACATTAGTCAGTACTATTTACTTCCTAATAAGGATAAAAAACAGCACACACTGAGTACTAGAATGATCTGTCTATATCCATCTTTGGCATAACTCAAAATGATCACGTATATAGAAGTCGAAAAATCTAAACACATCCTCAAAACAAAATCATTTGGGTTGCTAAAAAATTTTTAGTTTCACTGTTGCTACTTCGAATAATATCTTCATCATTTACTTTTCAAATGTTTGAACGTCTGAATTTAGATCAAGCTATGGTGACAGAATCGTATTTACGTCCTCCACAAAAGCATTACATTTGCCAATATTCTGGTTGTGGTAATCGTTGTTCTCGGAAACATAAAGTTTCTACCGTTCCTGTTGTGGATATTAAGAATTGTTATCGTTCTCTTCTTTATTCTGCTAAACTTTATTGCCATTATAGTTGTTACATTTGTGAAAGTTGTGGTCGTGATGATGACGACTATCACTATTATCAATGTCAAGGATGTGGACATGTTTATTGTCATGATTGTTGCTTTAAATAAAAATCATTCCGTTTTAAGATAACTTCACAATCTCCGCCTAAATTCTTGTCTTGTGTTCCTCGAGGACTTATCCTACTCTTGTATTGATGAAAAAGAGAGTGTGGGCCATAACTAAGCCGATCAATCGAGCAGTTTTTGTAAAAAAAATATCAAGTTTTTGTTGAAAATTCTTCATTTCAAGTCTTTCATGGGAATGTTTTTGAAAAGATATGCCCTGATATTGTTCAATTCACATCGTGTTGATCTTAATCTAGACGAGTATTTCATTATTTGAAAAATGCGAAACATTCACAATTGTTTGAGAAAAGATGAACTTTGTTTACAAAGAATCTTTTTGAATTGGTAAATATTTCCACTCATCCCTAATTAGTAGTGATTTTTATTGAAATTACATATTGATTGATATTCTATATCAATTTAGTACATAGAACAATGTTCCATATGTTATGAAATTATAATAGATCAATAGACTAGAGAAACTAACATGAAACTTCTATAATATCTGTATTTGGACAAGTAAAGTATCGAAAGTTTACATAGTGTCGAAAAAAAATATTTTAGGAAACCTTTTTGTTGCCTTATTCCACATGGATAATATTGAATAGACAATATCAGAACACTTGTTCAGAAAGAGATACATATCCAAGAATAAGAATGAAATGACTTTATAGTTAAAACAGAGAGATTTTCACCCATTCCGAAGAACCTGATTGATTCCAAAATATTTATTTGGGTAGCGTGAAATCGGACCCAGTGCGATATTGAAGTATACAAGTTTTTCGAGATTCACCCTTTTGAAAGTTGTTTCTGATCCTATTAGTCATTACTTGGGATCCTTGTTCAACAACTTTTATTTCCATAAAACAGCAATGCAATTGTGAGACCTTGTTTATTTATTCAATTATACATAGGAATCTATACAAAAAGATAAAAAGGAAAACAAAGAACAAAAGAATAACTTTATGAGGAAAGACATGGAAGCAGTCAATATATCGATAATAACATTTGAAAACGCAATAGTTTGAATTCTTTTATTTTATTTCAATTGATTTCTGAATATTTGTCATTGATGTGAGTTTTTATGTAAAGTTTTTTTTTGATCAAAATAAATCATGATGAAATATTCATAAGAGAATTGAACGTTCTCATGAAAGAATTCGATTTGAACAACACAATTTTTGAACATCTATCGAAAAGTGTATCAATGTATTTATCCAAGGTTTTCTTTTTCTGAAAAAGAAATTAATAAGAAATTTATCATATATCTTTGCTGTCAATTGAATAAATCTAAGAATATTGTGAACTTGTTTTAGTAAAATATTTTCAAGAAAGAACACAATGTTTTCATTACAAATTTAATCAATTTCAATAATTTAGTGCAGCACGGTAGTTTTGTTTTAATTCCTTACCGAAGAAAGTCTCAATTTGACAACATAGCAAAAACGTTGCCAAATCGACAAGGCCCTGGAATATGTGGCCTCTGTTTTTTATGAAGCTTTTCTTAGTCAATAAAAAACCGATGCTCTTCAATGATGATTTTTCTCTAGAAAACAGAAAGATTTCACTACTGTTTTCTATTCAAAAAGAATCGAATCTATTCGACTTCTGCAATGATTAAAAAAATTTTGGCATTAATATGATAGATCAATCAGTCAAAATTCATGTTATGTGCATTATAGAACTCGTTTGCCTTCACTTTCCACAATGCTACTATCATTATTTGTCAATCTATCGAAATCTTCGTCTTTGGGAACAATATTATCTTTGTGTGTCATCAATCGAGGCATTCGAATATATGTTTCATTCAAAAAAAAAAGCAAAACTCGAACAAAACAATCATCAGTGATTGCTACAATGATTTTTGAGCATTTCCTTACCATCAATATTGGTGGTATGGTAATTGACTATGCAAATTTCAATGAATGAGTCAATCGTGGAATATGGTCATGAACATCAGTACAATCTATTTTAGTCTATTTTTTCGATATCAGTCACCGTTTCTATTATTTTGTAAGAGATCGAAATCAAATGGGGAAGTCATCATTGAATGATAATACAAGCAAAGTGTAATATAAGGAGAATCGAATGTTTCGCGAAAACCGCACAGTAACAATTTTCCTGTTTTGGCTAAAATCACCAATTAGCAATCTTATGTCATTTGTGATCTAAATATTGATAACTTCTACATAAAAGATCCAAATCAGGTCAACAAATATGTTGTCAGGATGAGTATAAGTGTAGTTGTGCAAGGCTTCTCTTCATTCACATTCATATTCACCCTCGTCTATGCGAATTTAGTTTGCAACCGTTAACCGTAACATTTGATTCTTTGTTTGTGCTTGATAAACATAACGTTCAGACTATTTATAGTAGTGTGGCATTCGCACTTTTCATTATAGGTCTTTCTAACAATCTTTGTTCATTAGTTACTTTTATACATTCTTTATTAAACTTATTTGAAAGAGAATTTTTTTCTAAAATTTTTCCTAAATTATTTAATTTAAAACATAATTCAAAGAGAAGTTGTCCTTCATTTATAAAACCATCATTATTTTCACATTTGAAAAATTTATCAGCTATTTTTATTACTTTTTCACTTGTTTGATCTTCATTAAATTGTTGTTGAAGTTGGATAAATTTATCTGATATTGATTCAAGACAATCAATTAAAAAATTATATTCAGGAACAAGACGATTATATTCTTTTTCAATTTGATCATTGCATTTTTCCGATAATGATCATGCATTCAAGGTTTTATCCAACATATCCGATAATTTTTGAATTCGTTCATTATTTAATGTTGAATGATTTGTTGAATTAATTGATGATGAATTTGATTTTGTTTTTGTTTTGTATTAACATTATTTACTATTGAAACTTTTGAATGTGAATTTTGTATTGATAATCGATTTGACGGGACTATTGATGATACACATGAACTATCATTTGTTGTTTTATTAATATTTGATTTTATTGCATTAACTGGAAGGCCTTTTATTATTTTTTTCTAACAATAGATGTTTCTCCTTTTCAATAAAAAGGCCAATCATAGTTAACTTCTTCACTAGTTAAGATATTTTCAAAAATAAAAAATTCTCCTGATTTGGATTGTGTTGATATTGATGAATAATAATATATCTAATTGATCTTTTACATCATCATGTTTTTATCAAAAAAGAAGTTCAGATTTTTTATATGTTCTTCCAGCTAATATATTAACGAGACATTCTCTTAGTAGTCTCTCTTAAGATAATATTTGATGATTTTTTTTTCTTCATTGTTTTATAATTCTGAAACTTTGCTTATGATCCTTCTATAAACAGCTTCTTGAAAATGAATATGAAGTCATTGTTCAATAAGAGCACAACTTTCAAATTGATCTCGATTTATTTGTTTAATACATTGAAATCCTTCAGGTGTTTTATCTTCAGTTGATATATTAAATGAATATGTTTTTCTTTCACCATTTTTTGTTGGAATTGATATTTCTCCTCCATTAAGACTAAATTCAATTGTTGTTTTTCAGTTGTTCCAATAAAAGTTTGAATTGTTTTCATACATGAATCAGTTAATTTAATAAACATATGCATTTTTCCATCATTTGAACATGCTGTCTTCTCATTGAATGAAAATCTTTGATTTTCAGCAAGATTTTGTCTCATTCCTCTTTTTTTTAATCTCTTGGTAAGTTGTTATAAGCAACTTTTCTCATCAGTCTGTAGAGTACGGTATCTGCCTTGTCTTTACACAGCGTGAAAATATGACCCGTGGAGAATCAGAATGTGTAAAGACAAGACACATGTCGTACCCTGCATACTAACAAGAGATATCGCTTGTAACAAATTACCAAGAGGTAAACGATCAATTCTGATCAAATACATGTTGCAATGACGAAAGCGTGTGGGTTGATGGTATCATCGACTTGCCAGAGCAACATTTTCTATAAATTATGAAAGAAGGATAATATGAAAAAGGAGAAAAAGTCTTACATCAATACATGTAAATATGCGTTGTTTAAAATTTCAAAAGATATTTTCGTAGGAAACAGAAAGTCAAATGAGGAACAACAGTTGGATGAAAGAAAATGTGCCGTTGATGTTTGGAAAAAGAACAGGTGGATAGGACAAAATAAAATGATGTTTTAAAGCAGACTGAGTGACGCTGAAAGAAAACGTTTTGAGTATCTGTTACACTATAATCTTTCATATCTGAGCCAAATATGTATATTATAAAAGAAGTCCATCGTGTTTCTTTTTACTTAATTTTTTGAAATTGTTGCTCTGGCAAGTTAGTATTGGTACCGACTCGCATGTTTTCATCATTGCAACATGTATTTGATCGGATCTGACCATTCACCTTTTGATAATTTGTAAGAAGCAACCTTTTGCTCACTATGCAGGACATGACACCTGTCTTGTCTTTACACGTTACGTGTTTATTTCGTTCATTGGTTAGACCGACTGGTGCATAAGGAGAAGACAATAGTAGAGACTTTATTTCACAAGAAAAGAGCTACCGCTTCTCAGTCTTTTCGGCTAACGAGAGAAGATCTCCAAATATCACGTACGGTTTTGAATTGGACATATACCAATTTGTAGAACTGGATTACTGAACTTGTGATCTTCGGCAAAGAATATATGCTTTGCCAAAGATCAAAAATTCAGTAAAACAGTCATAATTAGAGAAGGACAGAGTATCGAAACGAATGCTTTTAATTTGTTTAGGTGATGATACTACGATTTTTGAGAAAAAAACAAATAGAATCTGTAAAATGATTTTTTGTTGTTTCACCTTAAGCTCAATAAGGTATTACTTTTGTGAGAAAGCGAGTTGTAACGAGTCGAAAACTCATTTTTCATTTTTTTTTCAGTTCGAAATTCAATTCATTGTAAGATCTTAGTTGTATTAAACTCTTTCTAGAGTTAATCATACTTTTTCATCGAACCTTGGTGAGTATCTTGTATAGTCGAATTCCTGCTACTATTAATCGATGCGAGTGGTTGAACATTGAAAAGTGCACAACGAAATTTATCATACTCAATGTTATATCAATAATAACTATTTCTCTGTGATAGCTCAAACAATACGCATTCAATCTTCTCTAAATAGATTTCAATCAATCATATGATCTGCAAGAAAGTGTTCAGAAGACTAATGTTATTTTCCATCATAGTCATCTTTGATGGGTTCTCAAATAGTAGGGATCTTTTTGCTCACGTACACTTTGACCAACGACTTTTACATATCAATATGACCATAACAGTGGGTCTATCCTGTCTGCAATGAATGATGCAAATTATACAGAATCTATTACAAATTGTATAAAAATAGTATGTAGAAAAAAAATCAATGAATGATTGAAATGAACACAATATGAACAATATATTTATTGGGACATACACAGAAATTGATGCTAATTAGTATCAAATACAAATGAATGTTGTTTTGAGTAGATGTATGGGCTTAATATTGTAAATCATACTGATAAATAAGAATTTATCTATAGCCTGCTATTTATGAATCTTTAATCAAGCTCATCTGGTTGAATTCTTCTATTTGTCTCTTGAAACCGCGATCGAGCCATGCATAAAATGTCAGAAAAACTTTATCTATCTTTTCAAAAAAATATTTTTAGAAACGCTTCATACTTCTTCGCGTGACGTTTCTTCATTACATTCGATACACTTAATCCTAGTGCTAATGTGAAACAATGAAATTTAGAGATGAGTTTGAAATAAAGAGAAAGAATTCAACAATCACCCTTCTTGTTTATCAATGCATAATCGACATTGCCGATGTCCACAAGCAAGTTGAAAAGGATCTTGGAATACGGATGAACATTTATGACATTTCATATCGAACGAAATTGTATTTGAGATTACAACTCGTCTGCGTTTGGTCTTTGTTTTTCGCCTTATAGGAATAGGTTTCGAGATTGATTGATTAACTGGATTCACTTGGACAGATAAATGGTGATTCAAGGCGGCAGTAAGTCGTTTGTGCAGATCGGCCGTCATGAGAAAATGTAATTTGTTACTGACGTTTTGAAAGATTTTATTATGCACTTGAAATTCAATTTCGCAATTATAATAACTATGAATTGAATCTACGTGGACTAAATTATGAACATCATTTGCGATTAGTTGTTGAAGATATTGACCCGGAATGAATACACGACATGAATCGTTGCTATTTGTTGGTTTTGATATATTATCAAGCAAGGCTTCCAAAGTTGAGAACACGTTGATTGTGGAACTTTTCATTTCAGTTAACCATTGAGGTCCCAATACAAAAGCTATTGGATTCTTGTCATCAGTTTTTTCAGCCATTTTCGTCTGATATCAACACAAGTACGTTGTATACGAAGCAATGCACGTCGACTTTTCCTATTACTCCAACAGCAGAATAAATAATTTCCTATGGATCTAAAATAAAATCGAGTCTTTATTTCAGTGAATTGGATTTTTTTCGATGAATGATATGCGTTGGATTATGCCATGAATATTTTTGAGTCTCTGAATTGGTTCATAGTTGATCAATGAAAATTTCTATATGATATTACTGATCATATAATAATAAATAAGAGAACAAAAACACGGACAGCTGCTCTAAAAATTACGTTTCGAATGAAACTAGATAACTATTAGAGCTTTCTATTTATTGACACCAGTTATCATCGTTCAACAAATAATCATGTCTTAGGGTTAACATGATTCATCGATATTATTTCTGACATCTATTATATTTTTAGCCTCCTTCATTGAATGAGACAGACGAACAAGATAAAATGCAGCCGAT
The DNA here is from genome assembly GCA_905250125.1 of Rotaria sordida. NCBI lineage: Eukaryota > Metazoa > Rotifera > Eurotatoria > Philodinida > Philodinidae > Rotaria > Rotaria sordida. Next base: position 18,767 of record CAJNOL010001666.1, read on the forward strand.
GTGAGGAAGTAATTTCATAATCATGTTGACACGAAAAAATCATCTTATTGTGTGCTCATGATAATTTTCTCTATCAATTAAGCTAACACACATCAGTTGCTACTTTCATATTAAAATTCATCATTACAGCAACTGTTTGATTTTTCATCTCATTTGAGTATGATACTTACTTCTAACTTTTACTTGTATTCTTCGAATACAAACTATAGAATGATTCATAACCTATGATAGGTCGTTATTCATTCTCGATGATTCAGGTCTCATTTTTTTTCAAAACCTCTTTCTTTACAATACCTACTAATGGCTAACAATGGGCATGCTATCAAATCAATGAATAAAAAACGCAAATAGTGTTGTGTTGAAACAAGTCAGTTATGCTTCTTTTTTTTCTCGTTGAAAGAAGAAAGTAAAGAACGACAAATTGTAACTTGGAAAAAATCCACCCAGTAATGTTGAAATGATTGTTATAACTATATAAAAATCCCACCCATTTTTGTAGATGAATCAAGTTTTTTTTAAAACTCTTTATCGTTTCTATACAAGCAGATATCTAGTTAAGTTTGCCTATTAATTCTGTATGTGTTAGTTAGTAAGTTTTTGTATTAGATGTAAATATATTTGACATAAAACTGTGTGCAACGTACAATAAAAGTCAAGCAGAAGTCAGACACAACCGGAATAGAAAGCGTGTGGGTGTGGGTGTGGGTAGTATCACTTGTTAATCCATACCCATACCTATACCCACACCCACACCCACACCCACCCCACACCCACCCACACCCACACCCTCTTATAAAGAACTTTTTCTTGGCATAATTGTTAGTCAAACGTTTTTGGTATTTTGAAAAAATCGTTACCACATAGTTATTGAAACAGAGAAGTTTGAAAATATTTCCTCACTCATTTCTGTTAGTTTTGTACGAAGAAATTCATTTCATCCAAGAAATATCTTCAATTTTCTTATTGAAGCAAGACAATGATAGTCACGACATGGAAAAGCTTCCGTCACATGTCAATACTCTTCGTTCCATCTAAGAAATATACTCTCTTATTCGTTCGCATCTCTTTGCCAGTCACATTTCTTCTTTTTTTTTGCAGTTCTTACTACAGATGCATGGTAAGCTATGCACATTACCTGTATTATTTGCCAATTACCTTATGTTGTACACAGCTTATTTCTTACTCACTACTTTATTTTTCGAAGATTTTACTTTATGCGCACTGTCAGCCCAGCAACTATAAATTCGATTTCTTTTCTGCTGACATCAAGGTGAGTTTGTCGGTGATAGAAAATGCAATGATTGCTATTTACGATACTTTTCTCTCTCTGTGTCAAACATTCACTTCTCTTTCTTCTTCATTCGTATTTATTTACCACGCTCGTCTGTTCTATAATAACCTTGCCACTTTGTCAGCTTTTACTGTAGTTTACTACACATCGTATTGATCGTTTACGAATCATTTTGTTTATATAAGGTATTGGATATTCATTATGCAAAACATACTTTGACTACTATGTATACATATTTTACTGCATTTCTTCAAGATAAACTAGTCGATTGATTAGAAAGAGGCTGAAAACAACCATGATGAATGAGTTCACTTAACACTTTCCATTTCTTTTTATAGTGTAGGTTTTGTCTCGCATGGTTTTGAAACTGTTTTACTCATATATTCAATACACTTATTTCCTCACATTTGCATTCGCTCTATCACCAGTTCTTCATCTTTTACAGTGCATCATTACTCCCTCTGTGTTTCTGCTTGTTCTTCTTCGTCTAACAAAAGAACGGGTTCCTCCTCCTTTAACATTAAACTAAGCAGACCTGCGAAAGATAAAATCCTGTAGAAGCGGTGTGGATGTGAATCTAAAAATAAATACACATACTCACACGCACCCATTCGCCCACACCCATATAGCCACCTACCCATATTCCCACAAAATCCTTATCCACACCTACACCCATGTCCACACCCACACCCACCCATACCCACACCCACACACCCATCTACACCCACATCCACATGCTTTTGTTCTTCTTTCGCGGAAAGTCAATGTCCTTATGCACAACATACTTGAATAGCAGCCTTCACTTGCATAGTAAATATTTGATAAGAAAATGGAGGATGGAGCGCTTTGTTGGCTGTTATCAGTGTATTTTCTCCAAATTCGAAAAAAAACAACGCGAAGTCAACGCACAGGTGAAGTGACGCTGAATCAGAAAGTGTTGTGCTGACGTTTGCGACACATTAATGTAAGCGAATTTCTTAGAGATTGTTATGTGGCGTAACACAGCTCGAAACTGACCACTTTTTCACGGCCCAGATATCGTTCAAACCCTCCCGATTCGATTTAACTTTAACTGAGCCCTTCTTGACCAAGCTCGTCGATTTTTCCATGCCTGACCGGGTCTGAGTCTGAAGGAAATTTTCTTTACAAAGGCTTTCTTCCAATAGAATTTGGAGAGTACTAGGGTGATTACTAATGTACTTAGGAGCAAATAGTCGGTATTACAATGAATTTGATAAGGCCCAATTGTCAAAATTGAAATGAAACCAATATGAGATAAAGTGAATTATGTTGAGTCAAACAAACAAACAAAAGTTGTTGTAAGTTATTTGCACTCAATAATGATCGCTATGCATAAATCGGTGTCCTACGGCACAGAATGTTTTATTGGGCTCAGACTATGAGAAGTTTATTATATTTCTGAGTGGTAGATTTTTTTGAGCTCGACCATCCAGTAACGTAGTACCTTGTCAAAAACAGTCTGCTAGCGAAAGGAAAAAAGTTTTGACACCGAAAATTTCGAAATATAAATGAGCTGAACCGCCAAACTTCGGTATCAAAACTTTTGTTTTTCTCTTTGATAAATCATTGTTGACTGCGTACTACCTCATTGATGGTCAAGACCGAAACAGGCTTTCGCTCAAAAAATGGCAAAAGTGCGTAGGATTATCCTTATCTCAGAAAGTAATAATAGGCTTTTCGTGAATCCATTGGTTAAGCGATGTTGAATAGTTAGATAAAGTATCATTTGCAGCTTCTGCTCTCGACGATGGTGTATTACCGACACACTTTTTCTCTCAATCACAACCTCTCGCTAATCAGAACATTACGTGAGTACAAGATGTATGATCGGTTAAAGCAATTGCTATGGTTTATCATATTGTTTGTAGTTGAAATTGACATAGTTCTTACTATCATAAAGTTCTTCAATAATTTTTTTCACTTAAAACAGGCATCTTGAAACGATCGGAAAACCTACAAGAGAGCCTTTCCAGGTGCTACAAAGCTTTTGAGCTTAAATTTCGTCCACAGGTAGGGGATGTATAGACTAGAGAAAAACCTAATAGGTTATGGGTACAAGTTGCAATTTAGCTGAGATACTGAATTTTTACTATAATTTAATTGCATGATCCCATATTTGCGGTGAAATCAAAGTTTCGAATTTCGACCGAAAACTTTGCTCATATCAAGGCCTCAGTCAGACTAGTTTCTCTAGAAAGTTTCAGAATTTTCGGAAAAATTATCTACGGCATACATGTTAACGTGAACATACTTTGTCATGGGTATTATTTTACGCATGAATATTTTGGAAAATTCACATCTCGAAGATGGTCTGTCCAAAAATCCTGAAACTTTCTAGACAAGCTAGTCTGACCAAGACCTTAAAACGGGCAAAGTTTTAGGTCAAAATTCGAAACATTGATTTTACCGCAAACATAGGATCATGCAATTAAATTACAGTAAAAATTCAGTATCTCAGCTAAATTGCAACTTGCACCTATACTCTATTGGGTTTTTTTCTAGTCTATATATCTCCTACTTGTGGGCGAAATTTCAGTTCAAAAGATTTTTAGCACCTGGAGAAGTTCCCCGTTAGTGTAGCAGTCAGATACTCATGCTTACTTATAGTAATGAGAAACTATCCCGAGTTGTCTGTCGGGAAAATATATATTGGATGAAAAACGCTGTCGCATTGGTACCATAATCCTCTCACAAATGGAAAAATATTGTAGTGTGTACAAGTCAGCCAGTGCTTTGTCTAGTTTTTTTCTATTTGGAAGAGGTGATTAAAACTTCTAAGAGAACAAATCGAATTTATAAAAGGTAGTCATACTATGAATCCTTAGCCAGATAAAACACTATATCTAGCTCAATATTTTCATGCGATTTGTTAAAGTTCCACTAATGTTCCCTTGTCATTCTCAAAGTATTAGCTTTCTTTTAATTATAGAGAGCAATGTATTTTGTTTGCTTCCTGTGCGAATTAAATATTTATTCTAGAAAAAAAATCCTTTACTACTGTTGAAGTCAACTTATTTTAACTACCATGTCCGACAACGAAGATCTTTTAGAATTATGTCACAAATATAATAGTTGCTGCAACAACAATCTATTAGAGAGAGCTGATGAATTAAGACACGAAATACAACATCAAATTGAATGTCACATGTGCAGCCCAGAACAGTTGAACGAAGGGACGTCAGTAAAGTTAGTACAATATTCGACTATTTCCTACTCGGATTCATTTCTTCATCTGTGTTGGATCTCTAATCAGTTGTGTCAGGTGCAGAATTTTATTCTCTGTCGAATGGCACCATTTTCATCGGAAGTCATCGTGCGAAATATGAGGAACTTGGAATATCCGGTTTTCGATTAGGTTTAGGCAGTACCTGTCGCCTGAATTCGCTCCATGATCTGTGTTAGATCCGTAACTGATTGCGTCAAATGCAGACTTTGGTTCTTTGTAGAGCGATATTATTTTCGAAGGGAAATTATTGAGAAAAAAGTGGGATTTTACTCGAAATACTGAGATTTCGACTTCGTTTCGTAGGAAAACTCTGCCAAACTCACTAGGTTGCATATGGGGTAACTCATGGGCGGCCCAGTTCACTGGGTAACCATACCGATTAAACCCGTCCAACATCTGTCTGCTATCGCTTCCAGATTTCTGCTTTAAAAATTATCGTTTAACACACACATATACAAACATCTGTTTATAATATTGTCAGTGACAACCATTTTGTAAAAGTTCGACTTTTCTATTTTCTATTAAGATTTTCTAAAATGTACTTTAGCAAACAGCTCGCAGTCGGTCATCACGATTAAATTAAACTCACGCTTCAATCTCTTCAGGACTTACTCCGACGATTTGTGTTCTTCTTCCGAAATTTTCGCTTTTTATCTCGACTCATCTCTATTGCTAAATCCTATAATTCTATGTTGAGTGTGACTTCATCGTTCAAAATGGAATTGAATTGAGGTTCCTGCAAAATCTCTATTTTTCTGAAGTTGCTTCTTAACTGAAACACCATGAGCAGCTGCAAACTATCCATCACTTTCTACTAATCAACTCTAAATAGGGCAGAAGGAAATCCATCTGAGAAAATCTGCCGGCCTATAGAGGCCCGTATTTCACGAATTCACTATTTGGAAAACACTCTCTTTTGCTCCTTTTTGTTCAAGAAGGATGAAGACTTAACGTCTTTTTCGATCCATATGGAATTAGGGTGGCACTTTACTTTTCCTTTACCATTAAATACCTAAATAAAATATTTACCATTTACTTTACCAAAGTAAATATTTTATTTACTTGTTACTTTAGTAAAGTAAATTTATAACGACAATTTGCCGATACTATTTAGATAATTAGATTATACATTTGTCTACTTGGCAACGATGCCGTTTGCAAGTCATTTTATTACTCGAACGCACTCATAGAAGAATTTCTCCTAGAAATATTGAGAAATCGTTTATATTGTTTTATATTGAGTTTTGGCTGGTTACTGAATTATTAGTGTTAATATTTAGCGAATCACCCGGCCGATAATAACAAATATAATTTTTTTTTTACTAACTCTTATTTGACTCAAAATTATGTGATTCAACAGTTGAAGTGCGAAGAATAGTATGTTTTGTTTTGTTTTGTTCAATCAGGAGCTACTCATTACAAGGAAATAAGTGAAATTTATAAAACTGAACTACCCAGGTCCAGCATTACGATGACCGTGAGCGGATCGTAAACGACCGTTAATGATAAGGATACGGCCGTAAACTGCCCGTATTTGACCCGTTTGGTATGCGCCGTAATACGACCGTATATCACGGTGCCGTATACGATTAGAAACGGTGAAAAACGGTTGGAAAATCCCGTATTCGATCGTTTACGACACGGCGATATACGGCCGTGATACGGCGCATACCAAACGGGTCAAATACGATCAAAAACGGCCGTTTACGACCGGGCTTGTTTCACCTGGGTATACAAACGCTTTCCGATTCAAAGAATCTGTATCTTTAGATGATTTATCAAAATGCTTGAGCTTGATGTTTTCGAATAAGACAGGCTTAAGTCTGAAATATAAGTGGATTTCACAAGCTTGGTCAAAATTCTTTGAGATCAAGAAGTTTGATTTTATCGGTAGTTTCTGCAGGTATTAGAGTCTCATTCTATCCGTGGTGAGAAACCTACCTTAAGAAAGTACTAATAGTTTATCACACTGAACGGAAGCTGTGGAGACTAGTATCCTATGATGATTAAAATGGTACCTGACAATTCGAACAAGCTGATTAAAGATTCGAATTCCTCGGTTCTAAGAGCTTTATATGTTTAAATTTTTGTAAAATTAGCTTATTTTCTCTAAAGAAACCTGTTCTGATCGAAAAAATAAAACAATATACTATTACTTTCACTTGAATCGCTAAATCACTTAATTTTAAGTAAAATGAGTGTTAATAGAGAAACTTAAATTTAATATTCATGGTTAAATGATTCGTAATCATTAATACTAACGGTTAAGTAACCAGTCATAGCCTGATATAAATAAAGTAAACGATATTGCACTATCTGCGACACAAGATCTTCTACAAGTGTGTATGGGTATTAAAAAGGCTTGCGAACTGTATCAGCTCCTAACAGATAAATGCATGATTTAATTATCTAAAAGTAGCTATATCGTTTTATTTTTACATATTCACTAGTAAATTTTTTATTCGCTTTGCTTATTTATTGTTTTCAAAAAGTAAAGGTAAAGTGCCATCCCTACATGGAATATATCAACCTTAATCGGTGGATCTTTAGTCAGAGAATGCCGATGATGCTAAACATTAATCAGACAAGATAATAATCCACCAGACTGAGTAACAGATTGCAAACCAGCAACTAAGGTACCTAGCTTCATTGCAGTGTCACAAAGCCTCTCTCCAGTGCATGTATACTGCTGCATTTACAGTTTCCTCCATATAAATCAATGTTTACGTACTAGTGACGGAACCAGGATTTCAGTCTAGGGGGAGCTGAGCTCCGTATTCATTATCTAAAATCTGTCTACAGTAGTGCAAGATTTTTTTTCCGAAAGCTTTGAAATTCGATGCAGTTCTTTTCGTCCTAATATTCTATTTAATAATTTATTGCTCGTGTATTATATATAAGTCAACATATGACCAGTTTTTATTTTAAATTTATTTCACAATAACTTTATCATATAAACATAATTCAACTTAGGGGTGCCAACTTTGCGTTCCGTTCCTAGGAATGGGGAACGCTACCCCGTTCCCGTTCCTGGGAACGGGGAACGGGGAACGCAACATACGTTTCTCTCACTTTTGACAAAAACTACTAATTCACCGAAGGAAAGCCAATTTCATAAGAATTAGGGGTGTTAACGTTCCCCGTTCCTCAGCGTTCCGTTCCTAGAAACTGGAATGCAACATACGTTTCTTTCACTTTTAACAGAAATTTTACTAATTCACCGAAGGAAAGCCAATTTCATAAAAATTAGGGATGTCAACGTGTCCCGTTCCTCAGCGTTCTGTTCCTAGGAACGGAACGCTGAGGAACGGGAAACACTGACACCCCTAATTCTACTACTTTTGTGTTTCACAGCGAACACATCAACAACTTTTTCAAAATCTATTTCGAACTCTTTCTCTATAGCCAATACACTAAGATCACTAAGTCTGTCATCGCTCATCGAATTTCGAGCATAGTCTTTAATTAATTTCATTTTGGAGAAGGATCTTTCGCAAGTGGCAGATGACACAGGAAATGTAACAGCTCATTTGATCAAAGCAACAGTTGAAGGAAATGCCTGTTTCATTGGCTTTAATTCATTGAGTAGATCCAGTGTAGTTGAAAATTTAGTATTTTTAACCATAGGTTTTATAAGAGAAATTCCATTTATTATCAAATTTTTCTCAACAATCTAAATGGAGGTAAAATTTTCTACAGGAAGCTCAGCTACCATCAGGTCCCCCTGGTTCCGCCACTATTACGTACTTCTCAGCACTGATATATCCTTATATATTTTGTGTTTTTCATTCCAGATAAAGGGTAGTTTGCTATATTTGGAATCAGCGCACAAAATTGAGTCAACCTATTGTGTTCCAAATTGTGTCCGTGGCGTTTCTTTCCAGTCAAATGTTTTCTCTGGTCCTCCTGAGAAATATGTGAAAAAACGAATCTAATAAAAAGAAGTATTTTATCAATTATTCACCGATCTGTTTTGATTCTGAAACAGTATCTCACAGGTTTGGAACATCATATTCATTGTTTCGATTGCTTTCTGAGTATATCAAATTTTTTAATACATCGCTGAGGGGGACCAAAAGTAAACATTTGACTGAAATAAAATCGTAGAAATAATTTCAAACACATCGGTCAACTCAGTTTTTCGTGCTGATTCCAAATATAATATTTGTTTGAAATCAAATAGGGATTATTCTGTTGGAAAATCGTTGAGTATCAGTTCAAAGTGACAGAAACTGGGTCCCAAGAATACTATTAGAGCAAAAATGATTTACAAGACAGATTTTTAAGTTGAAAATAATGCCATTGGAAGGAGCACAGTGAACTATGTATTGCATTAAAAAATTACATTGGTGTGCCTGTAAAAACGATAACTTCATAATACTAAAAAAATCGCTATTTGCAACAATGTGATCCAATTCGGGTGGTATTTGCCATTTATCGATAAAAAAAATTTGAATGTCTAAATTCTTACAAATTCTGATAGCGAAAAAATTCTGCATCGAATGAGACTATGTCCGACAAATATAAATCGAATACTCATGGATCTTTTGGTCAAAAATAGTTTTTCACGATTTCCAGAACGTGCTTTAGATCTTTGTTATTATCCAAAGAGTTTTGAAAAATAAGATGGTATTTGTAACCAGCACAACCAGCTCTATCGAGCCACAAAAGTTTCTAACAGTACAAGAGTAAACATTTTTTGATATCTGAGGAGAACCCAGGTGTAAAAAATTGAGTTATGAGGGTGTGGGTGTTCCTTTTGTCTTTAATCACATACGCCCACACCCACACCCACCATTTCCAAGGAAATTTCGAGATTTGAATACTGACAGAGTAGAATTTAATACATTCACCTTAAAATCTTGTCATTTTTGAAGTTTTGCTATGAAAACATAAATAAAAGTTTTCATAAAACACCTAAAAAGTTTCTAAAATGAGGGACCTTCTAATATGTCTGGCAAGTCGACTCTTCCGGGGTGAGCTTCTAATAGGGGTGGGCTTCTAATATGGGAGGGGCTTCTATTATGGGGAGGAGTTTAGTGTGTAGATCTGTGACAGTTTACAGCTCTTATGAATTGTTATAAACAGCTGATGGCCAGCTTCGATTTCATCGAAAAGAATTTTTTAGCAATTCAAATTTATCCAAGAAGAACTGACTATCAGCTTCAGCTCTTTTCACAAGAATTGGTCGAACGGTTATTTATGAGAGGTAGAGCGAAAAACTACACACCTAGTATGTCCGTTTCTTTTTAAGCACCAGTTTTTTTGAAAAGAGCTCTTTCTCAATTTCAGTTTTTTTAAAAAGAACTGACTAAGCACTTTTTCAAATGAACTAGTGTCGAATTTTTTTAAAAGTACCAACGACTATTTTTTGAATAACTTTTTAACAGTTCGAGTTATAGAGAGCGGATTTTCACCGATAGAAAAAGCAAGGTGAGGGATGTCGATCTGTCTAAAATTCATTAGGTTTACGAGTCTTTTGTATGGTTGTTTGCAGTCACATATGTTATCGGTTGTCTATTTTCATGAATTTTCGTGATAAGTTAATATCTAATTAGACCAAAATGTAGCCCAAATCGTCTTGCATTTGCGCTATAATTTTCAAATCTTTGCGTTTTATTCTAGAGTTTATTTCGTTACGCCTTGATGTTAAAATGTCAAAAACGTAGCACAAATGCAGGACGATTTGGGCTACATTTTGGCCTAATTAGATGTTAACTTGTCATGAAAATTCATGAAAATAGACAACCAATAAGATATTTGACTGCAAACAACCATACAAAAGACTCGTAGATCTAATGAATTTTAGACAGATCGACATCCCTCACCTTTCTCGTTCTAACGGTGAAAATCCGATCTCTATAACTTGAACCGTTGATAAGTTATTCAAAAAATAGTCGTTGGTACTTTAAAATAAATCCGACATTAGCACTGAGAAAGTATCAGTTTCATTTGGAACCCAAAACCTCTTGTTATTGATAAAAAGTATTTTACTTTCTCAGTATTAAAAGTCATCTTTCGTTTAGCTTCGATACATTCTGAGATGTAACCTATACGACCCACCAACTGATTTTCAATAGTCTTAGGACAATCCCTGTATTTATACATATTTCAGAAGGACAAAATCAATAAAAAGTTATGATCATTCACTGTGATGTGCTTTTCTATAGGCCAGAATGTCAAGCATCATGGTCAAGTTCGTTTAACACTCCACCAAGTCCACATCAGTCAAGTATGTCTGTTACAAACCACTTTCATTGACTAATCTCCACCGATATTTTTTACAATAGCCACGTCGATCAAACAAAATCAAGATCAAGTCACATCCTCAATAGAACATGTGAAACTCGTAGAGGTAAACTCAGCATAACAATACGAATGCAAACAAATCTGATGGCGAATGCTTTTTTTTAGAACCAAACACCGGCCGGAAGCGTCATTGTACAATCCGCCTCTGGTTGTTATAAAGAGCCCACTGATCCCGAGACGGAATGCGGTATTGGACGCTTTGTACATGGAGGTTAGTGTAAAATACCATTTTGTTTGTTAGTAAAAGAGATTCTTAGTCAACAGTCAAAAGAAACGTCCTCCCACTATAATCGTTTTGACTTACTCATATCTTTGCTTGGGATTCGAAGTCTGGAAAACATTGTTTTTCGCGCGATAACGACCTATTCGGAGTATACGAGGCACGCCATCTATAGAGGATCGTAGGTTTGATATCGCTTCTATGTGTGTATGTATGCTACTGCATGTATTTTTCGTATGTATGATTGTATATCTATGAGTTTAGCCTTGTATATATGACGGAATACTGAACTACCTGGATATCCACTTCAGAAGTCACTGCAGTCGGTTTCATATTCGGTAACTCCAAAAGGAGAGCAGATAGAGACCTGGAGTTTTCATTGGTAGAAATCCAGGTCAAAAATTTAGACATATGATCGTGTAAAGTCAGACGAAATCGTACAAAAAAATCGTAGTCTCAGAAATCTTACGTTGAATCGTAGTGTAGGATTCTTGAAAGATTTTGTTTGCCATATAAGATCTTATAAACTATTACAGTACTACCTTATGAACGGCGGGATCTTTCAAGAATTTTACACTACGATCACATGCAAGATTTCTGAGACTACGATTTTTGTCTGCTCTTACAAGATCATACGAGACCAGAGGTATGATCTTGTACGATCTTACCATCTGATTGTTTCACTTGTGATTACATAATATTTTCTACCCAGGTCAAACAATCAGGCGTAAAATCTTTGGATCAGAAGTCTAATCGTATATAATCTTGAAATATCAAACGGAATCGAATGAAAAAATCGTGGTGTCTGCAAAACTTACATCAATTCTTGATGTATGATTTTAAGATTTCTGCATTAAGATTCATATTATTATAGACATTATGATTCTGTCGAATCTTGTGAGATTGAATAAGATCAGTTTTTAAAATCAGTCTGAAATTGAACATCTATTGATTTTCCTCCATTTATTTTAAATTCGCAAACTTCTAAGTCTAACGGATGCTCCTTTTTTACTATGACAAAACAGCTATAGCTTTTTCGTTACGCATCAACGTATCACTCCAGAAAAAGAAGAAAATTTTACCTAATAAGTACGTATCAATTTAGACAAAAATATGTAACACTATATACAGCTTGTCCCAAAAGTCATATCCACTTAAGAAAATTGAGTATTCCCACCTGGATACAGTCCGGAGAGCTCATTTTTTGCCTAATGACAGAGATGTATCTGGAGTTTTTATGGTCATGAGTGAAGGTCATAAAGGATGTTCAAAGGTATCGTATTTGACCAAGATACATCAATTTAAATTCCATTCTTTCCGAAAAAGTCTAATTTTAGATTATTTCATTCTTTGTAATTTTTTTAGTTTTTCGATCATTGACATTATGTACTGCTGTTTCAATGCTTTTTTCGAGATATTCAAATATCAAGAAGTTCACTAATGTCAAGTTCTGTAACATAAGTAAATAAAATTGTTGGATCGGCACTGCATATGTCAATGATTGAAAAACTAAAGAAGATCACAAAAAATGAAACAATCTAAAATTAAACTTTTTCTGAAAGCACGAGGTTTAAATTTATGTATCTTGGTCAAATATGATATCTTTGAACATCCTTTATGACCTTCACTCATAACCATAAAAACTCCAGGTACGTCTCAATCATTCGGTAAAAAATGAACTCTTCAGACTGTATCAAGATGAAGATATTCAATTTTCTTAAGTCGGCATGATTTTTCGGACACTATACAAACATATAGCGATAAAGACCCATGAAGATCACAACAAAGAAGGGGGGTCGTTAAGAGGCAAAAACGGCTCCTCGTCGGAATTCGGCATTGTCTTTCCAATTTTATCAGTTTAGGTGGCAAAAGTCTATTTCTATTGAAATTAGACAGTTTGATGCGTTCCACGTTGTGCGCGACTCGACTTAATTATTCTTCTTTTCTCCATGTTGTATAGGGCATATATAATGGTAGTATAGTACTTTTAATTATCAGAAACATATCAATCTATTTCGCATCATATACTAATCGATAGATCTCGAAGAAATCTATTAGATGATGATAAAACATCTAGAGAAGAGAGTGGGTAAGACACTCCATTGATGCAAACAATGCTCATTAATGCCCAAAACTGCCCTTTTAGACTGATTTTGATCGATTTTCTCTTGAATAGTCAGGCTTGTTATTTAAAAAAACAATATATTTGAAATCAGCACAAAAAACTGAGTGGATCTATGTATATGGTAAGGTGCTTCGTCGACTTTCATTTTCGTCGGAAAATTTACCTGTGGTCCCCCTCAGGGATGCATTGGATTTTTTCAGCGAAAATGAAAGTCGACGAAGCACCTTACCATAAACATAGATCGACTCAGTTTTTTGTGCTGATTTCAAATATATTGTTTTTTTAAATAACAAGCCTAACTATTCAAGAGAAAATCGATCAAAATCAGTCTAAAAAGGCAGTTTTGGGCATTAATGAGCATTGTATGCATCAATAAAGTGTCTTACCCACTTTTTTCTCTAGATATTTTATCATCATCTGATAGATCTCGATGAGATCTATCGATTAGTATGTAATTCAGAGTGGATCTGCATGTTTCTCATAGACAAAAGTTCTCTACCATCACTCTATACCCTGTAACATATGACCCTGTCTCCATTATGTCGACCACTAGACTCACTTACTCACTTTTTTCTCTAGATATTTTATCATCATCTAACAGATCTCGACGAGATCTATCGATTAGTATGTAATACAGAGCGGATCTGCATGTTTCTCATAGACAAAAGTTCTCTACCATCACTCTACATCCTGTAATATATGGCCCTATCCCCATTGTGTCGACCATCAGATCTACTTAGCCACTTTTTTCTCTAGATCTTTTACCATTATCTGATAGATCTCGAAGAGATCTATCGATTAGTATATGATTCAAAATGGATTGATAGGTTTCTGATAATCAAAAGTACTATACTACCATTATATATGCCCTATACAACATGGAGAAAAGAAGAATAACTAAGTCGAGTCGCGCACAACGTGGAACGCATCAAACTGTCTAATTTCAATAGAAATAGACTTCTGCCACCTAAACTGATAAAATTGGAAAGACAATGCCGAATTCCGACGAGGAGCCGTTTTTGCCTCTTAACGATCCCCCTCCTTTCAAAACAGCAACATATTAGTACAATGATAAAACTAGATTAATTATCTGATCAAATTCAGGGAGCCAAGAAAGAGATCTCAGTATATAGCTATAATGACATATGTAGGTGACGAGAGTATCGCTTCAAGATTACAGATATAACTGTATGAGAAAAGGATCCAGACAAAAGTATATACATCTAAAGCTGCAGCTATGAAAGTATAGTCATCTGTGTGTAGTAACAGCGATATAGCTGCATGAACACAGCTTCCGGGGTATACACGTAATCGTACAAATCTAGAAGAATCATGAAAAAGGTAATGACTTAAAGCTATAGTTGTAGAAAACAGGTACAAATGTATAAGCGGAAGCGTATTTTCATAAGAGATTGGAATTATGTTGGGTTGGTCAGAACGTTTTTGCGTTTTTTTTTGAAAATTTTCGTTTTATTTTTTAACTTCAAAACTACAATTAGCTTTCAACAATGTGAGCTTCATTACTGTCTATGACTTGTTGCCAACGTTCTAGTAGAGAAAGAATCCCGCGTTCGTAGAAGTCTTGAGACTTTTGGGCGAAGAAGTTGGCAAAGTCCATTTTGAGATCGTTCTCGTCATCGAATTTTTTCTCACGTAAATAATCAGACATAGAACGGTACAAGTGGTAGTCCGTAGGAGCTAAGTCTGGAGAATAAGGTGGATGTGAAACCGTAATCCATCCGAACTTCAATAATTTTTCATGTGTCGACTTTGCAATATGAGGTCTGGCGTTATCATTTAAAAAAGAAATTCTATCCTGCTTCCCGTGGAGTTTTGCTGCAACTCGATCCAATTGTTGACAATAGAGATCAGCAGTGATGTTCCAACCAGTTGAAAGAAGTTCCCCATGAATAATTCCTTTTAATCCCCACCAGACGCTCAGTCTAATCTTCTTTGGATGAAGTTCATTCTTGGGCGTTGCTATACCTGCTTGTCCAGTTCCTAGCACCTGCCGCTTGTGCGTATGGTTAACATACAACATCCACTTTTCATCACCAGTAATAAGATTGTGGAGCCATTGGTAATTGCGATGAGACATCATTAATTCCATACAAGCGTCAACCCTGAGTTGAAGTTGACGCGGTGACGACTCTTGTGATATCCAAACACCATATTTCCACGTTTTGCCTAATTCTTTCAGGTGTGTTTCCACTGTAGCATGAACGCACCCAAGTTGCTCTGCTAAACACCGTGTAGTCAGTCTAGGATCTTCTTCGATGAGCTGCTTCAAAACATTCAAATCCACCTCTAGTGGTCTTCCGGAACGAGGTAAATCGTCAAGTTCTAAATTACCGTTCTTGAACTGATTGAACCAATGTTGTGCTGTACGAATGGAGAGTACATCCTTGCCCATTGTGCTGCATATGTTGCTGGTTGCTTCCGTTGCTTTGTGACCCAAACGAAATTCATGAAGCAAAAGCACCCGGAGGTCTCTTCGAGATATCTTCAATTCTAATTCGAGATCAACGTCCATATCCATGATTTTGTTATTGTTCGAAAGAAATTCGTACCCTCTTTATATACCCTCAGTATGGACACTTCTAGAACTTTCTTGACTGTCCTAGGAAAACTAAAGAAAAAACGCAAAAACTTTCTGGCCAGCTCAATAATTATTTCTATTACTTTTTGAAATTATTACTTTATTATCTGTAATAAAGTAATAATTTCAAAAAGTAACAAACGTAGTTAGTAATAAAGTAATAAGTAATAACGAGTGATAATTATCACTGTAATAAAGTAATAACGAGTATTAATTATCACTGTAATAAAATAATAACAAGATGATATATGGAAACGGCATTTTCTATCAGCCACTAGAAAATTCAACTCTACTATTATAAGGACAAAACATAGTATTGTTCGGGCCAATCTTAGGATTATTAAGGATGCTCTTTCATATGCCCCAAATAACC